>JBBAGI010000133.1:0-152000 GCA_037127475.1 Arma custos | reverse complement strand
TTATTTTTTTTCCTACATAGCACAAACCTATAATAAGAACAAGATATACTATTTCATATTTACCTTGCATTCGTAGTGATATCAGTACTGTTATCAGAATACAACATATAGGACAGACAAGCATACTAGGAAGTTTCCTTAAGGTTCTTCATTACTGCAAATTTAAACTTATTTGCTATATTTAGTCTGCTCTAAGCCTCATTTGCAAGTTTTTCTTGCCTGAAGCTATCCGCTGCATTACATAGGTGCATCTGTAGGTATTTCCCAGATAAAGGATAATAGAGAATTTTGATGTTTCATATTCACCAATTATTAAGAATTTTGTTAGTCCGAAATTGTAAATTTGTTTATACTATTGCAGTTCTTATATACATTCTACTTTGTACTTTAGTACCTCAGCCCTAAGATCCATTGTACAAATTATATTTGGTACGCTACCGTATTTTAGTTTGTTACCCTGCTTATGAATGCTTTCAAATTTCGTATGCTCTTCGATACCGTTTATAAAGTATCAATATATCTGTTTTGACTTTTGAAAATGCTTCCAATGCCTTCATTTTCGTCAATATATACTCGTATCCTAAAGTTACACTTGTATCCCATAGATCTGACTTCGACTCCATCGAGAGTATTCGTTCGTAAAGATCAATTCTGATAGAACTTATTTGTAATGCCGATTGTTAGGAGAGACAGGTTAAGTTCCACAAATTAAATACTTTAGAGAAAGATTTTAACAAACCGCGGTAACCGGGTCAAGACTGAAGCTTTTTGTCGGGTATGTGTGAATGTGTTAATTGGGGTTGGGCATTGAAATCGATTTTTATTTTCAGTATCGATCTCAGTATTATTCTTAGGTATAAATCGATATTTATATTTAAACCTTTATTTGCAATATTACCTTGGACACTGTATGGTATTGCATCAAAGTTTTACCGATTACCGTCAATGACGTCACGCAAGTTTGTTCGAAAATCAATCAATCTATATCTACCCAATTATTAACTAACGTAATACATAATTATTCCGCAGGTTGTCGCTTCGAGTTGAGTCACAAGTTTTAACTTTTCATTCGTTTCCCTTTTAATATTTTCCAATAATACAAGTTAAATAAAATATAATATAATTATAGGAAATCTATATAATTGGATAATCATTTGATCTAGAAATGAACTTTTCAACTAACATATATTGTCTATACATTAAAAAATCAGTTGAAGCTTTTATTTCTTGCTGAAATTATAACCAAAATCTACTCATTATCCATAATTACATCCTCTTTTCCATACTAAAGCTCATCATAACTTGTATTTTTGGAAAATGTTAAAAAGGAAACGAATAAAACTGTTTAAACTTGTAACAACCTGTGAATCAGATACTTATATTTTTATTTACTAATTCATTTATAATTATTTGTTTTTATTAATTCATTTATAGTTATTTGTTTTTGTGACAACTCCTTACAATATTTAATTATAAACATAACTTGACGAAATTCTAATTCTTTAAATATTTCGTATTAATTAGTAAGTTGGCAACACTAAAAAAAGTTTTGTTTTTTTTAGATCCTGTTTAGTTTAATATTTGATTAATTGCTCATTGACTCTATATTCCTCTGGTATGTTCTATTTTGTAATTGTTTATTGTATTTTTTCCTCCTTCATTACTCTTTATTTCTTTATTCTCTAACCATGGTTAATTAATGTTTATTAATTGAGCGAATAGCTCTATCATAACTATATATATATATATATATATATATATATATATATATATATATATATATATATATATATATATATATATATATATATATATATATATATATATATATATATATATACATAATTTTAATAGTAACCAATTTCAAACACATTTTGTCTTTCACCACACAACATGACATTCATTACATATTGTAAAAAAAATAATTTCTCATGTAATTGTATTGTTTTATTATTTTCATAGATTCATTTCACTCCTTTTAATTTTTAAACTTTCATCAGTTATTTTATAATTTAATTAACCCCTCGTTCATTGTATTTCATTCATTCTTTTTATTCCTACCATTTCTGTCTATATAACTAATATGTTTTATATTGTATTGTACTGTGGATGGTGGAAATGTTGGCACAAATAAAATAAGTTGTACATTTTAGTGTGAAATTCTTTGACTGCATCTTCTGACTATTTTCAACATTTCTCAAGATACATCCAGTCAACCATTTCCATGCCAATATGAATCAATCTCAGAATCAGGGCCCTAACTGATTCTCTAGAGATGTATTTTGAAAATCATGAAAAAAAAACATGCTCGGGAAATAATGGCTCTTTTGAGAATTTTTACCTGTTGAGGCTATTACAAAATCAAAATAGACAAGTAATTTTGGTAAGGACTATATTTTCTTTATGCTTGCAGTTTTTTTTTCTTTTATTTACTATTTTTGTTGTAATGTAAAACAGTCTTAAAATATTTTTTTTTTAAATTTATATCATATCAAATATTAGCATACTGTTTTTTTTAATTAACCAACGATTCAATTACAAAAAATCATGAAGAAAGAAAACCAATTTGTAACTATGTTGATTTCTATATTGGTTCCTCCACCATTAAGGAAAACCGATGCTGTGTAGTTTGAAAGCAACTGATATGCAGAACATCAGAAGCTTACCCAGAATTTTAGTATGAAATCACGCTATAATTTGTGATAAGTTCCTATAACTGTAAAAAAAAAAAAAACCTGTACCACTACAACCTGTGAACGGGTCTGGGTTCAGTACATGGAAGAGACTGTACTGTTTCATGGGCAACGGTTCTGTAAGGAGGTGACTTGTCCTAGGTCACGATCAACCGCCAGATTTTCCCCCCTTATTTTGGGTACCCTATTTTTATAATGTTGTAGAGGCTGGGTGAGCCCCAGGAGGGTCCTAGATCCTATGCGATCCATCTCCGACTGCATACTGACTAAATAAAAGTCTTGTCCGCAGCAGTATTTGAACCAGGATTTTCGGCATGGCAACTCATTGCTCTACTACTGAGCAACTCCACTCCATATAACTGTCAAATACAAGTGTTAAAATACAAAATTCATATTGGTGGATACAAAAATTCTTTTTCTTTTTTTTTCAGGAGAATATACCCCTATCCCCCTACACTACTGCATACAAAATTACCACCAAATAAAATTCACAGTCAGATTTCAAATGCTGTCATTATTCACCTGAAGCAAAAGAAATGTGTATAACTATTCCTAAAACACCTTATAGGATCAAGTAAAGTTTAATAGATACAAATTTTAATCAATTTTCTTAAAAATTATGAATGAACTGTTTTCCTCCTAAAAGAACTATTTTTGAACTACATTTGAAGAATTTTTTTTTAATTTTTGAAATCATACTTTCTTAATTATTAATAGGTAAATTTTAATCACATTTGAAGAATTTTTTTTTAATTTTTGAAGTCATACTTTCTTAATTATTAATAGGTAAATTTTAATCACATTTGAAGAATTTAATTTAATTAATCGCATTAATTTTGAATCCTAATTTAATTATGATCAGATATATTAAATAAAACATTTAGCAGATACAAAATTTCTAATTTTTTAGATGGATATCTAGCAGTATGCCAATTTAATTCCAATGTTTTAAAAAGTAAATCATTTTATAAGCAATTCATCCAATTTCCGAAAAACATTCAAGAAATAACAAATGTGAAAATTCAATGTTATTGACTGAAAACTAAGCTAATTTACTAAATTGAAGAAGATCAAATAGAAAAAATTCCACAGATTATTTAAAAAAATATACTACAGTCGAACCTCGGCATATCGAAACTAATGGGGGACGAGAAAACTTCGAATTTCAATATAGCGAGGTTCAAATTATTGAGGTGATTTCTGACTGACTTTGATATATAGAGGTAGAGGTCCATAATAAAAGCAAACTAAAACTTAACTTAGTACGACAGAAGACGAAACCTATTGCACAAGTATTAGCATAAACTCAAATAAACTGGAAACAAATGTGAGTGGGGGTGTTACAGGATTACTTGAGAAAAAAGGCCGTTCTGAGAATGACAATGCTTCTCATAACGATCTGTGTTCAGGCTAAACGGTTCATATTTAACGAATTGAATTCGATATGTAGAGGTTTTCCTACAAAAACTTCCTTTTGTAGAGGTGCAGTGTAAGCTAAGGAATCTTGGGAAATTCGATATATCAAGGTCTTCTAAACCAATCCTTCGATATGTAGAAGTAAAAATAACGTAAGAAAGATAGGCAAATTCAAGGGGAATAGAAAAAACTTCGATTTATCAAGGAATTCGCTATATCAAGTTTCGATATATCGAGGTTCGACTGTATAACTGTCTCGAAATTGTAAACAGTTTAAACTTGAAAGCACAGAACAGGAAAAACTTCTATCAATTCAGTCAGTTGAAAAAACATCTGACAGAAGTAAGGATTCTTTTATCAAAAATAGTTCTAGTTTAAAATACTTTTTATTATAAAAAATAAAAAACATTAAGAAAAAAAAACATAACATCAATACTCAATAGTATAGAAAAAGGCAGTTTAAAGTAAATTAAAAAATAAAGGAAAACTCTACCTAGTTGTGCTTATGACAAAGTTTATTAATACATAAAGATTGTTTATACAGATGACATAAACTGAACATTCAAAAACTTTTTAATTATCGATATAATGACATAAGATAATATGAAGTAAATAATAATAAAACTTTTATTATGCAATTGAATACAACTCTTCTTTTTGTTTAATTCAATGATACAATTAAGGCTATAAATTATTAAAAAATGAATGTTTTATGCATATTTATATTTTACCATCAATAGAATATTTAAATATCAGTTGTAGATGCATTAACTTAAATAAAGTCAATGAAAAACCGGACACTACAGCTGCAAACAATA
Source organism: Arma custos (assembly GCA_037127475.1). Taxonomy (NCBI): domain Eukaryota; kingdom Metazoa; phylum Arthropoda; class Insecta; order Hemiptera; family Pentatomidae; genus Arma; species Arma custos. The sequence continues at coordinate 147,073 of JBBAGI010000133.1, read as the reverse complement.
CTTGGACTAAATAATAAAAATAGGAATTATGTAATGACTTCAATTAATATAATATTTTATGATTAAAGCAGGACTACCTCAATTAACATTTAACAGTTATCATTTCAAATTAGATCTCAAATTTAATGAGATATATTAATATTTACACAATATTCTTTCTTTTTTGGAAACAAAACTTAACTTTTTTTTCATATAAAAACAAATCATTTATTTATTTATTTTTGAATCTTTATTAACAAAACTGCATAGCTAGTTAAACAATTTCCTGATCAAGTTTAGACAAAACAAAATCTTATAAAATATAAAAGGCATCACAATGACAACAACCTACTTTCTTTTCAACTTCATTTATTTTAAATAATATTGGATACCCATATTAATAATAATAACAAATATAAGTTCTAAACTTACAAGTATTGCAAAAGCAAACAGTTATAATTTTTTTCTAAAATTTCTTGCACTAAAATTTCTCTACTTTGTACATAAAAAATTACTTTACAAATAATTACGATTACTATTTTTATTTAAAAGAATAAATGCTAACAAAAAATAAATTTACTATTATGGAACTTTGATAGTAAATACTATTATAATTAAATTCATTTGATGAAATTCAAACAAATTAATTAAATATTTTATTCAAATTAACAACTACTACCACTTATAGGGCAAAAAACATTTCAAAACAAATGATACAAAAAACATTTCTGATAAAACAGCTCATTAACAGGATTGTTTGTACCTCTACGAGTGAAGCTTTTTCAATCTTCTTCGAAGCACAAACAATAATTACAATTATATAATAAATTAATTGTTTTATTAAATACAGGAATTAATAATAAACTCAAAACTGAGAATAGTAATAAGTATATTTACATAAAACATAGGAAGAGGCCTTTAATAAGGTCTGAACTGTCCACCCGGTACAAAATTATGTGAAATTTTAGGGTAGGACGTACTTCCAACATAACTACTGGTTGGAGTGTACCTATTTCCATTGTTTCCTCCACGTGGTCGCCATTTGTAGGAAGGGTTCCTGAAGTTTGATTTACCATTCACCTTGCTTATATGCTTCTTCGATGAAGTATGCTGTAATACAAAATACACATTAAAAAAAAAATTGTAAAGATTTGTAAATTATATATATATATATATATATATATATATATATATATATATATATATATATATATATAAAATCAAGTTCTCAAACTAACCACAAAATGTATTAAATTTCAATTTTTTGTTCAATTACTCATAATTATCTTTAGACAAGTTCCAATAAACATAAATATAAGTATATTCATTAATATAATAAATATAATGTTTAAAAGGACTAATTTACGTTGACCTTCACCGTGTAGACCATTAAAATACTGGTTAAAAATTCATTTATACACAGTAAATTAATTTTATTTCTTTAATAAAAATTTAAAATAGTATTCATTACCTGTTCAAGTTGCACAGCAGAATTTACGTGTATGTTGCAGGTCGCACAGTACAGCAAATTTGGAGTAGCGTCAACACCTAAAGCATGTATCAATGCTATCTATTTATCACATCATGGAATATGATGGGATAAAATAAATCTGATTGATCAACACGCGCAAACATCGTATGGAGCAATCAGCCAGATTTAAAATCCTCATACAGTAGAAACATTATAATAATAATAATATAAAATGATAAAAAATTAAGTTCTGGTGAATGAATTGTTATGTCGAATTTTAGTACAAAAGATTAGTTATACTGAGGGAAGAGGAATCATGTCATACTTATAGTCTTGGGCTTGATGATATAATATAAGTAATAATTCCATTCCAAGCCAAGGCCTGACTTAAGACACTTACAATTACCTTATTTTTGACAAAATCGACTGAACAAGTTATTCACCAGGACTGCAGATATATGATGAAGAAAATGTCAAAATGTCTTATACAAATGACTTATGAAAGAAAATTAGTAATAAATGGTGATAGAAACCATTTTAAATATTTAAATTTATATTGATATTTAAATTAATGATAACTGTTGAAATTGTATACAACGCTTAGTCGAAAGCAAATTTTGGAGAAAAATAGATAATTTTATTTATTCATAAATAGAATTACACTAGCTTTGCAGACAGTTAACGCGAAATAACACTACGTCATAAATATATAGAAAAGAAGACATTGTTTAACTTTTTTTAGCGCAGAAAAATTTAATTAATATTGGAAGAGTAAAAGAAAATGTGTATGTACTCATCCTTCATTAAATGCTAATGTACTGAGATAACGAAGATCACTTACGTGGCTTTGCTGGGTCACGAGTGCTGTTTATTTGTGTATTACTTGCAGCAATAGGCTCGTGAGATTGGGCTTTGTTCTTATGTTTTTGGCCTAAAACAGAATATATTTACTGTTAACAATAACTTATACATTGTTACATAATAAGAAATGGTTTAGTTGAAAGAATTTACTTCTTAAATTATAGTAAATCAAGATTAAAGACATTTTTAGGGATACAGCACTTATCAATTGTTAAATTTTTTTTTTCTAATTATTTTACAGATTATTTTTGGAAATATAACTAGGACCACCAAGAAATTTTCCAAAACCTCCAGAACATAGAAAATATTCAGATAAAACATTTATCAAATCTTGGGAAATTGAGGTAAATATTGTGAAATATAAATATATAAAAAAAGAATATATCCATCATCCAAGATTTAGATCAGTGGTTTCCAACCTTTTTTGTACCATGCTCCCCTTGTTCAAATGAATGCCTACCATGCCCCTCCCCTTGTCCAAATGACAAAAAACAATTATTACACTGAAAACAAAACATTTAGTTTTAATATCACAAGTAAAACTTGTTGTATACAAGTCTTTTTTTATTTTCAACTGGTTTCGCACATCCCAGGTTGGGAACCACTGATTTAAATAATAGATAAATGATGATATATCTATGATAAGTATGATAATTTTTTTATTAACATTTATATATATTAAAATAAATTGAGAATGGAGATAGTACATAGGGGGGGGGGGGTGCAGAAAAAAAAACAGCAAATAAGTCTAGACTTATTATTATTAGTGCCGACGTTTCGACCTACTTTGTAGGTCATCTTCAGAGCTATGAGAGAAAAAACAAACAAAACAAAAAAATATAAAAAACATTGAAGTACCAAGATGTTTTTAGAAATGAAAATGATAGAAATGTTTTTAGCTATGAGAGAAAAAACAAACAAAACAAAAAAATATAAAAAACATTGAAGTACCAAGAATATAACATATAGAATGAAGAAAAGTAAAATAGTGACAGATATATAATTAAGGATAAAGAATATAAAATTACAGAATAAATGTACAGAAGGGTGATAATGTAAACATAATACAAAGAGAAAGAAAAACGAGAAGGAAAACAGAAAGATACAAAATGAAAAAAAGATTAAAATATAAAAAGGTGAGATATAATTATAATGCAATTGGGAAAAACCACAATGCAAAGCCTTATGTTCCAAAAAATACACCTACTTACCAGTCGACGTTTCGCCTATTCAGGCATTATCAAGACACCAAAATCAAAAAGGGGTTATGTGAATCGCATCTCGAAGAAAAAGGTGCAAAACATCCCAACGATCAACAGCCCAAATAGGCTCCAAACATGAGACAGCATCCCGCCACCAAGACGTTCAACATACAACTGAAGGAAAGTAATAAGCAACCAGCTGGGAAGGTTATAGAATCAGCTGATCCACAAACCATATCAAGTAATATTAGCCTATAAAAATTTATACATATTAGCAAAGTTAGCCAAATTTTTCTTTTAAAATATTCAATGTTTCCGAATAATATTGGTTCAAATTTCTGCAATCTGATTATTGCATTATTATTGCGGAATTATTCGGAAACGTTGAATATTTTAAAAGAAAAATTAGGCTAACTTTGCTAATATATAAATTTTTATAGGCTAATATTACTTGATATGGTTTGTGGATCAGCTGATTCTATAACCTTCCCAGCTGGTTGCTTATTACTTTCCTTCAGTTGTATGTTGAACGTCTTGGTGGCGGGATGCTGTCTCATGTTTGGAGCCTATTTGGGCTGTTGATCGTTGGAATGTTTTGCACCTTTTTCTTCGAGATGCGATTCACATAACCCCTTTTTGATTTTGGTGTCTTGATAATGCCTGAATAGGCGAAACGTCGACTGGTAAGTAGGTGTATTTTTTGAAACATAAGGCTTTGCATTGTGGTTTTTCTCAATTGCATTATAATAAATAATAGTGTTTCTTTTTGAGTTTTTGGCTCTATTTTAGTGGTGAGATATAATGTTATGGAAAACCTAGTTTAGTTACAGATAAAATATAAAATGTATGATAATAGACTCCTAGAAGTTACATAAGTAAAATATATGCAAAATGATACAAAATATGATGCCAAAGAATAAATACAGAAGAAATATGTAGAAAGTAATGATTAGGTATCTCGTTGAATGACAGGTAGAGATGTAAAATTTGAAAATATAAGTATGGGATGTAATATAAATGTAGTTGATTGTATTATAATAAATTTGAAAATTAAAAATTAAAAAATGATGCTTATAAATATGAACTCTTTGATTACAACATATGATGGATGCCAAAGTGATGAATGGAGAAATAGGTGTGAAGAATGGAGCATAAGAAGGACAGATTTGGAGATCATTACTTTCTACATATTTCTAATATTAAAATAATTGTACAATTGAAGTACAAGCATAAAATTTTAAACCTTATGAAGAAATGATAAATTACCTTCAATATGAGCAGCTATTTGACTTACTGCATTTAGAGTAGCACAACATAAAGTACAAGAAAAAGTGTTTGAATCTTCGTTATGACGGATATAAGGAAGCTTCAGATACTGTGTCATCTCTTGCTCCTTTAACTACAAAGACAAAGAAAAATTAACACACTTTCAGTTAAGAATCTTAACATTTAAAAAAATTCAACCTTACAAAATTCATTATATTTTTTGCTTATTTCTATACACTCATCATTTAATAACGGAACCTCCAATCCCATACGTGAAAGAACAACAAAGAATATATTTTATTACATCTTAAGTATTATATTATCTTCATTTAGTAGTCTGGTGGCTCGTACTCTCGGAGGTAAGAGGGACACGCCACATGGCCACATTTAAAAATTAATTACTTGAATTGTTTTTGTCTCACAATTATCGAACATAGCTTAAAATTAAATTTCAACTGTCCTTTATGACTAAACTAAATAGGCTATAATAGTACGAAACTTCCTCGCAGGCTATTTTTAAAAAATAGAATTTGTCATTTTTTATTTTAATTTTGGCAAAAAATTGTAAAGAATAACATTAAAACAATTTTTTTTCTTGTAAAAAAATAGGTATGTATATATACCTATATATGTATATGTATTTATATACATATGTGTTTATATATATAAACACAAAATTTCACAGCAGTATTTCTAAAAATAAGGTCAAAGTAAAAATCGAAGGTAAAAAATGACAAATAAAGTATAGCATTTGAGTATTTTTTTTTTATTTGTGTTTTTTTTCAGCATTAAATTCTGCACATTATTCAATTTTTCCCTAAATAAATAAATACTGTTTTTCAGAATTTTATTGTGAAAATTGGCTGATTTTAAGATTTGGCAACAGCGCACGAGGGCTAATGCCATCTCGGAAGTGGAACGCACTATAAGAATAGAAATCCCCTCATTTAATTATAAAACAAAAGAAAAAAAATTAAGGTTAGTAAATAAAAATTTTTAAGTATGTGCATTATAAAAATATTTAAATACGTGCATTATAAAAATATTTAATATTTCATAAAAATGATTTTAATTTAATCTAAAAACAGGAATTTATACTATTTTAAAAAGTGACAAAATTAGATATTTAGCTATCTAAAAATCTGATAAATTGTGAAATACTAATAAAAAATAAGGGTAATTACGTACTATACTGGCCCCCTATTTTGATTTTAGATAAAAGTGATTTTATGAAAAGAACAGTAACATATATGAATATGCGATTAAATTAGATTAAATTTTAGAATCTTGAAGCTAAGTTCCACACCTTACACCATTCTTCAGTTTGCACTTTTTAACATCACACCTGCATCTAACTAAATAATATAACTTTATAGAATTTCTATTGCTGCATATCTAGTCTTTCGAAATAATGCTCTATTCCAGGAAAAACGAAACTACACTTTATTCATAATTAACTGCATTAAAAAGCCACTTAAAATTGTACACATTTAATTGATTATATTAATAATCTGTATGTTTTTATAATTAGGAAATAAGATTTTTATATATAAAAATTAGGTCAGGCGATTATTAGAAGTAATATTCATAGAATTGCTGTTATATGGTATGAAATCACGGAAGCACATTCAGTACATGAGTACCGAAATAAGTTATAACAACAAATTAGATTTGACATTTTTAAATATAAAAAAAAACAGCATTAATTGACCAAGTAATTGCTTAATATATAAAATTGTTTAAAATATAAAAAATAATAATTGTTTGATTAGCATGATGATGAAAATATTCTGTATAAATTAAAAGATGGCATATAATAAATAAATTACCTTTTTTGAATGTTTCGATCCACTCAAATGACTTTTGTAAGCAGCATTGCCGTTACAATCCACTTTGCACACATCACACCTGATGTACTCCTAAAATACACAACGTAACATAAAACATTAGACCTAGATTTAAATTACTGAAACAAGTGGAAAATTATTTTCCATATTCACCTTATTAACCATATCGACCTGAACAGCTTTGTCGTCAAGATAAAGGCAAGAACAAAACTCTAGTGTGGGTAAAGTAGGCAAAGTATTGGCAAGTTGAAGACTTGCATAGTTAATAAGATAATCATTCATATCTTCGCCTGAGTATACTAACATTAGAAGATAAAGACTTGAAATGAATTACAAATAGACTGTAACACATTCAGGATTAATTTAAACCTCACAATATCAAAGGTCAAGGGGACTTGGCACAAAATGGAAAAAAAATTAGGTCTCTTAAATTTTTTTTCAATTGGTTTAATTAAATAAATTAATGAGAATTTTCAGAGATAATTAAAAGAATAATTTAAAAATTTTAAAACCATTTAATCAGATATAAAAAAAGATATAATTTTAATAGAAAATGAAAGGGAAATTACAAATAAAAACAAACTTACAACCTTTAATCAAAGTAAATAAAATATACATTTAACAGTGAATAATTTTTGTTAAATTATCAAGGTATAGTGAGTGATACAGGTGGAAATAAAAAAAAAAAAAACCTCAAATAAGTACATTTGAAATAGTTTATGCAATTCAAAAATTTTTTTTTCTGACACTATCCTGATGATACATAAGCCCTATCCTTCATAATAAAATAGAATGATTGCAATAAAATAAAAAATAGAGTAATTAATATATAATTAATTTTACTGAATTCGAAAATTAGACCAAATTTTATTCTTCCAGTTCAAATTTAAATTATCTAAATACATCAAATTAATCAGCGAAGTTTGATAAAATATATTTCAGAATTTCATTTTTATTTTGATAGAATAATCTAGTTTTCAATTCTAATTCTAAGATGTAGACTTAGAATTCATTAATAAAAATTTAAAATCAGCGTTAAAATGCATTTTTAATGAGTAAAGTACATTCACTGAACAGAGAAATCAATATAATTAGTAAAATACCAAAAAAAGTAAGCAATGATTTGTTCTGGTAGACAACGTTGAGCTGACCAGCTATCCAAATTTTTCAACGATTGTATTAAACTTTATTTAGGCTTAAAATACTGCTCTGTTATTGATTAACAGCACCACTAGTGGAATCAATCGTAAATAACTGCATTATATTCAACCATGAAATTAATATTTATTGGGAATATTTAAATTGTTAATTTATATTTCCTGCTGTTGACTATTAGTTAGCAATATGTCAGGTTATCAATTATAATGTCAGGTATATCGAAATTCGTGGTAACCAACTCTATTTTTTATTGAACCTTAAAATTTGAATAAAATGGAATTATTTCTACTCTAATTAGGTAAAATTTACAATTTTTACTGATGTATGTATACTTTTGTAATATTATAAAATAAAGTTAGAGTCCTACCTCGACTGAATAGTATATCAGTATATAGGTTTATATAACACAGAAGTAAACATAAAAAGTAAAATTCAACATCTGTAATCTAATTATTTCATTATTATAGCAGTAACAATTAAAATTATAGTTAAGGATCTGTTGGATTATGTTTATCTCTTGAGTGATAAATGTAAACGAAAACCAATATCAATTTTACATAGCATCAAACCAGAGCAGTAATAATTCCATGAATACAAATTTAACAGTTTATTAAAAAAACATGCAAGTTACCACGCATTAAGATTACAAAAGGTGCAAATTAGCACTAATGTGGAAACTAGAATTGCATACACAGCAGTATTCTGGAGTTGTAGCAAATTTTAAAACAAAATCAATAAAAATTTCTATCTAATGTAAACAAATTAAAATTACGACTTGGATTCTATTACTTCATACTAAAAAAAAAAAATAATGCTTAATTACTATCAGTTGTTTTATACATGTTTAACAATAATAATATATTTATAAGATAGATTATTTAGACTACAATGGTCAAAACTTTGAGCACTGGTCACTATAAACTAAAATGAGGTTCCAGAACCTGGAAACTTTTGGTATCTGTTCCCCAGGTTGCCACTTCAAGTTGAGTCAAAACAAGTTTTAACTTTTAATTTGTTTCCCTTTTAATATTTTCCAAAAATACAAGTTATCATGAGCTTAAGTATGGAAAAGAGAATGTAATTAAGGGAAATGTGTATACTTCGGTAATCACTTAATCTAGAAATGAACGTTTCAAAAAACTATAATATCTATACTTCAAAATGTTAGTTGATCAATTTATTTCTTGATGAAGTGATTACTAAAATCTACTGGTTATCCATAATTATATTCTCTTTTCCATACTAAAGGCTCATGATAATTTTTATGTTGGTAAAATACTAAAAATGTAATGAGTAAACAGTTAAAACTTATAACTTAATTCGAAGTCACAGCCTGCGGAAAATCATGGTGATTTATCAAGCTCATGAGAACAATCAATCCTAAATAAGTATATTCACCGCTAGGCCTTAAAGGGTTAATGAGTGCAAATAATCAATAACAAAATTTGACTCTTAACAACGAACTTTAAATTGTAGCAGATATTAAATTGATTATAAGACACAATATCGTATTACATTGAAAATGATGTTAACAGTATAGATACATTACTAAATCACAGATAAGGAATATATATACCACATAGAATTATATCGACTTCATTAAGTTTCTGGGAGTTTATTGTAAGCATGCAGATACTAGTGAATTAAGATCCCGAAGTACAAAGAAACTAAATTACATAACATCAAAATAGTATAATGCAATACTTACAGGATTGTTCTTGGTAGGAAGGGTGCCGCAAATGTTATCAAGAACGGCTCTTTGAATAGGATCTTTAATTGAGCTAGTATCATTGATAAATGTACCACTTGGAGGTTGAAGTTCTCCTGAAGCACCAATTGGGGTTGCAAGTAATCCATTTGTGGTGTTCAACTGGTCAGGACTGAAAAATAAAATATGATTTTGTATTTTTTATGAAGGAAAATCTTCTGCTTGCAGCCAAAAGAACAAAGTCTTGTAAAACCTCACTTCAATTTGACACTTCTTTAAAAAAATCTTGGACAAGGTTTCAATTTATAAGTTATGAGCTACTTACCAGCCAATGATAGTGGCTACAGTTGGATAGGACGTGTTATTTTTACTCATAATTCAAAAGTTTCTGGCACAATCAGTAGAGAAGAAAACAATGCAATAACCACTCACTAACACAAGATGCCGGAAAGCCGAAAATGGCGACTGTGGACCTTGAATTATCGATGCAAGGTTAATTTCAGGAATAGATTCTGGGCTCACGAAAGGGATAAGGGTCGCCAACAGAACCTATGGTCAGTTCTCAGTCCTTTATTCCCTTAGGATCTTAAAGAATAATTATTCTCCCCTTTATTCGAATTGATTTGAAACGTAGTAATTGCGGAGGAAAGTACATTGGCAGTAGGAGTCTAAATTTATTAAAATAAGTTGCAACGATAAAGGCTTTCTCTGCTGCTTATTTATTTGTGTATTCAATTAACGACACTGTATGCTCCTATGGCTAATCGGATGATACCACTGAGGGAGTCATAAATTTTGTGTACCCAGTTACAACTAGGATAGAGATCTCTTACAAGTAATTGTCATATTGGTAGCTCGCAACCCCCATTTTACCTCCCTTCAGAAGGACGGCACAATCAAGGATTTTTAAAAAAGCCTAAGGTCCCCTTCTGGGCTGCGAACCCGTGCACTTGGGCATAGTTGGTTGTAATGCTAACCACTACGCCACAGGTCATCCCTACTTTCTCACATTAAACTACTTATAATGTATAGTATACATACATGTATATACTATCGATCTGTGCACTGACTTCCTAAGAATTATTAAATAATTAGACTATCCTTTATAGAATTTCAAGAAATTTTAAACTAAAATGAATATTTTAAACTTTCTATAGTTAACTGAGGCATGCTGTGATAAATGGTTGTGGATTACATTTGTATGAAGTTTTAATTATAATATTTAATTGTTATTGAACTATTACTTTTTGTTTTCAATACTATTTTTGCGCTTAAATGATCCTATATTCAACATTCAGTGTTTTGAGGCAGTTGAAATAGTTCTTAAACCAACAGAAAAAGTTATTGAGGAAAAACGTTTAAGATTTTTACACTCATTAAGAAGAAATTAAGAAGGTTTTTACACTGGAAAACAACAGGCTGACCAAGATAGCATATGAGGCTAAGGTTGATATAAGAAGATCCAAGGGAAGGAGTGGTTAGTGAAGAGAAGTATAGATTGGGACAGAAAAAGGGGAATGGTGAAAAATCGTATGGTGTGGTGCGGGCTGTGCAGAAGGAAACCTCTCACTGCAGGAGCGGTAGAGAGGATGGACTATGATGATGAAATAATTCTTAAACATCTTTATGTAAAGCATACTCAATATCAAATGCTGTCTAGCAATAACGCTTAAAAAACTTTCAAATGAATTTATTGGTTCTTATTTACTGGTTCGTAAAGTTATATGTCATAGGAAGAATGCAAGATTTTAATTAACTTTCTTCAAATGATTTTGAAATAACTGTAGATCAACTTTATACCTTTTGATAAATTGTTTTGGTGAAAAACACTCTTTTTTTTACGAAGAATCCAAGTAAGCACTTTCACTGGAAATGTTGATAAATGCACGATTTTCTTTCTTCTGAAATGGGTGTTACTACTTCTAAATAAATGTCCTTCCGAATCGAACTAAACGCTCGACATTCAGTCGAAAGCCAAGGGGTATTTTTTATACGTGGCCAGTGAAAAACAATATCCCAGTAGATAGGCTATGAAGAATTTCTCCTAAGAATGCCGTTTTTCTTTGTATTTATCACAAGAGAGTATGCCATCCCTAAGTAACGAATATATATAATTGGACCGGATCGACAAATTAACCTCCCATGTAGAAATTATAGGGAAATTAAATCTTCTGGGAAAGTTTGACGTGAACCCACATATTCGCATAAAGCGTTAAGGACATTTGGTAAAAACCATTTCTCCACGAAAAAGGTTAAATCTGGACTTGAACGGAATTCTTATGTCATCGCTAGGTCATGACTGGAATGAATTCAATAAATTTCCTTTCGCCTTTCTGTGTTCTGCTATAATTATACCACTAGACAATTATTCTGCCGGAATTAGTGCGTTTATGTAGTTTCCAAAGAAGGAACAAGTTCGATCAGTATGTAGAAAAATCGGATTGACTAGAAGGGAATTCTGATTACGCTCTCAACAGATTGTTAGGCAGGCAATTCAACGAGGCAAGCAATTTTAGAAATAGATCGTCTTCAACTTCTCCCTGTTCACAATGACACAATCTTTACCTAGGTCATCATCATCACCATTTTCTAGAACGTGCAGCTTTGAAGTGAACGTATTCACAACTCTCCATTTTATTGAAAGAAATATATTTAAACGAAGGGAGGAAGAATGTGACTTGCAATTATTAATTACATCTGTGTAAATTTTTAAGTTCCTTATGTTCATTACTATTTGACAATATTATTAAATTATTATAATCTATTTTCAATGTTATATTTCCGTTAAATGAAGCCTATATTCAAGATTCGAAACTATTACTTCTTAATCTTGCATTGTACATAACCGTAGAATTAAAGTATTAATTAAAATAATAGTAATTATTCCGCAGGTTGTCGCTTCGGGTTGAGTCAAACTGTTTATTAGTTTTAATATTTTCCAAAAATTCAAGTTATGGATAGCTTTAGTATGGATAAGAGAATGTAATTATGGTAATGTGTATACTTCGGTAATCGTTTCATCCAGAAATAAACGTTTCAACAAATATATATCATCTATACTTTGAAATGTTAGTTGAAACTTTTATTTCTTAATTAAACGATTACCGAAATCTACTCTTTACTCATAGTTACATTCTCTCGTACTAAAGTTCACGATAACTTTTATTTTCGGAAAATATTAAAGAATGAAACAAATAAACAGTTAAAACTATACGTAACTCAACTAGAAGTGGCAATCTGCTGAACAGATACCAAAATGATCAATAGTTCTTTATGGTTTAATTACTTTTTGTTTTTATTAGTCATAAACCTTTGTAAAAGTATGTTACGTCATGGAAGCTTCTTATTATCTAAAGTTGCCGTTTACATTACTCGATTATTTCATATCTCCTACTTCGTTGGTAAGGTCAAACCAAAAATAACCTGATGCACATCAATTACAGAAAAACATTAATTGATTTATATTAAGATTTACTTCTTTAAACAGATAATTGTTATTGATAGTTGCTATGCATCATTTGTAATGGATAAAAGGGAAAGTCTCGAAGAAGTATACATTTCTCTGATGAAATATCTATCTGAAGATGGTTTAGTTCTGATGTCTGATGTGGATCAAAGTATAATTTATAAACTGAACGTATCTCATAAAAATATTATCAACAATAACAGGTCCTGAAGATTACATATGCACATTTTGTATGATTACTTACTCTACACTTTTTGATTCATTCTTCTTAAAAGATTGTTTAATAAAAGGGGGTTGAAAACTATAATGATGATGATTGTTTAGTTGTATTCAGTTTACTTTAAATGTATCATTTTAATTGTACAGTTAGAAAAAATGGACTGTTTAATTTATTGTCTTTATTAGCTGCAAATAATAATGGAATCTTGCTAACCAAGTCTTGATAGGCGAGTTTAAAGTTCAGAATAAATTTTTGTGAACTCCAGTTTTTAGGGTTACATAAAACATTTGTAAAAACTTAAAATATTTAAATTATTAATTTAAAACCATTTGACTTGGTCATATCTGGCATCTGTCTAAGAGTGTATAGGCAGCACCTTAGCAACCTTGAGTCTGTAGTGGTGCCATTTCAGTTGCCTATGATTTCAAATAAATGCAAATGAAATAAAATTGATAGGTGTAATATAAATGTGATAAAAAAATAAGCAATGTTAGTTAATTGAAACAATAGTATTGTTTAATTAATAATGCAAAAGTACTATTAGCTACAAAAAAAAAGAACTACCACTGCTACCCATGAAAGCAGTAGACCAGTGAAAATCGATAGCAACAGGAATTCAATTTTGACTTTGAAATTAGACAGCTATGACAATTTTTAATATCAAATTGAAGCAGCAATAATTCACATAAATAGTAATGTTATAGTTGAATAAAAAGCAGTTACTATGAATCTCACAAGGTAGTATTAGCATAAACTGATAATGCAGCAGTTTTATGGATTTAAAAAAAATAAATTTTCATCAATTTAAGTACATATTTTGAAAAATTAAATAATGCTTTATACGACTTAATAGCTTATCCTCAAACTTTCTACTATGCTCTATGTAATGGTTTTTATTTTGGAGTTGATCAAGAAAAACTTATATGCCCACATGCCAAAAATTATTCCTCTAAAAATACTAGTTAATGGCCTACAATTGCACAACCTATTTTTTGTTTGAATTTTAAAATTGTTTTAATCATTTATGATTCTAAATTATATTGATTTAAATATCTTTGTTTAAGTTTAGTTAAATTAATATCTAGAAATTTAAAAATTAAACTCAATATACTTACCGTTTTGAAATTTCATTATTTTTTTTCAGGAAATATGATTCAGTATACATCATTTTTCCTAAAATTAGGTTAGCAATCAAGATAGTATTTAATAATCTTTTTGAAAGCCTGCAATTGTTTTATAAGTGAGAGACAGATGTTTAATATCTGTAGCTCACTAATATTATTATTGTTAAAATCATATTATATTATAATAATAATATGGAATGAATAAGTATTATTTATGTTCATGTATTTTTTTAGGAGCCCTCTTGTGCTTAAAGACATTCAGGCTGTCCTGGACATAGTTTGGGAAGATCTGAATACAGGGCACTGGAGCACTGTTTCAGAAAAACATAGAAAAATATATGCCTTAGGAAGCCTGTTCAAAGTAAGAAAATGTAATATAATATATAAATAATTTTTTTAGGGTAAGAGAAATAAAAACCATTTTCCAGTCAATGTTTATTCTCGACTTCCAATCTGTTCGAGACGTTTCAACACTATGGTGCTATTTTCAATCTTTTTTTTCTGCATCTTTTAAAAAATTCCTTTAACATTTTTTTACATAGTCAACAAGTTATAAGTATAGATACCTGAAAAGTCATATTTTTTTAAAAATCCTTGGGTGATCATTTGTCCTCCATGGTCAATAAAATAATATTCATTCATATATTTATATTCAATATTATTTTATTGACCATGGAGGACAAATGATCACCCAAGGATTTTTTAAAAATATGACTTTCCAGGTATCTATGCTTATAACTTGTTGACTATGTAAAAAAATGTTAAAGGAACTTTTTAAAAGATGCAGAAAAAAAATCTGGAAATGACACCATAGTGTCGAAACGTCTTGAATAGATTGAAAGTCGAGAATAAACATTGACTGGAAAATGTTTTTTATTTCTCTTACCCTAAAAAAGAAGAATTAAGTCCAGTTTAAAAAAATAAACAAAATTTATAAGAATATATAAATAATTTAATTTTGTCTACTTTTATTTTTTTAAATTTCATTTATATAAAATGCTTTATATATTTTGGTAATTATTCCACAAGTTGTCGCTTCCAGTTGATCCGCAATTTTTAACTTTTCATCCGTTTCCCCTTTAATATTTTCCAAAAATACAAGTTATCATGAGCTTTAGTATAGAAAAGAGAACGTAATTATGGGAAATGTGCATACTTCTCTAATCATTTCATGTAGAAATGAACGTTTCAACAAACAGGTATTATCTATATTTTTATTTTAAAGAGAAAAGATATGACTCTGGCCGGGATTCAAACCCGGATCCTCTTATTACTGTTCTGTAAGTAGGTATTATCTATACTTTGAAATGTTAGTTGAAACTTTTATTTCTTGATTAAATGACTACTGAAATCTACTCGCTACCCATAATTACATTCTGTTTTTTGTACTAAATTTCATGATAACTTGTATTTTTGGAAAATATTAAAAATGAAACGAATAAACAGTTAAAACTCAACTCGAAGTGTCAACCTCTGAACAGATGCCCTTTTTTATATAATAGATTTAGATCAATATTTATTTCATCAAAAATTTACTAATTTAATTAAGTCAATCTTTTTCGGGTTAGGCTTTAGACGCATCAATAAACCAAAACTAGCAGCCACATAGGTTTGGAGAGAGCAAGAGAATCGGATAAGTAAAGTTTAAAACTTAATATTTGATAAGACCGTGGAAAAATTCCAACGAAAAGCCTTAAGTCTCCAAACTAAAACAGAAATAGAAATTATATGTCCAATATTTCGCCCATTCAGGCATCCTCAGGGTAGAAAGAGAATAACTGCAAAACAAAACATGAATAATGCACCCAAGAAACATCCCACCACCTCGAAGGCTCAAATGCAACTTGTTGTTTCTTGGGTGCATTATTCATGTTTTGTTTTGCAGTTATTCTCTTTCTACCCTGAGGATGCCTGAATGGGCGAAATATTGGACATATAATTTCTATTTCTGTTTTAGTTTGGAGACTTAAGGAAATTCCATATTTACCTGCTGCTTTCCCTATTTTTAGAGAGGTAATTGCGTCTTCCACTTTCTCCTCGCAGATGAAGTCGTCCTCCTCCCAGACGAAGTCGTCCTCCTCCCAATTATCTGCATGTTCTGGTGTCCTTTCCATCTCTATTCCTTCCATTTCAGCGTCATACAGTAGCTCCTTAAAATATTCTGCCCATCTATTCATTATGTCTTCACTTTTTATAAGGACTTTTCCGCTTTTGTCTTTAACATACTTTAATATTAGGTCTTTATCTTTGCGCATGCTTCTAATAGTCTTGTAAAATAGCTTCTGGTTTGTCCTCGCATCCTCTTCTAATTTCCTACCAAAGTCCTCCCATTTCTTTCTTGTGGAAATGAGAACAATCTTAACAATTCTTCTCTGCTCTTTATATCTGGCATAGTCCTCTTCTAAACCTGTTTTTTAGTATTGTTTCCAACTTGTTTTCTTCATTTGGACCTGGGTCTTTAACTTGTCGTTCCACCAAGCTGTTCTTTTGGCCCTTTGTCCCACAGAAGTTTTTCCACATACTGCTTCCGCCGACGTCACCATGATACACTTAAATGCACTCTAGCATGTCTCAATATCGTCATCATCTCATCGATATGTTCCTGTTCTAGCTTTTTCTTCTATTGCTTCTTGATAGGCTTGGGCAATTTCCGTGTTCTTCAGCTTGCAGACATTTGTTTTATATGTTCGGATGGGTTTAGTTTTAATGTTTTCATTGATGATCTCCTTCACTGCTAAATCCATCCTTAGTAGCAAGTGGTCACTACCTATTTCGTATCCTCTACTGACTCTAACATCTATTTTGTCTCTTAATGTTTCCCTAGGTATGAAAAAATAGTCTATTATGGACTTCTCCTTATGTCCAGGTTCTACTCTTGTATATTTATGGACCTCTTTATGGGGGAATAAGCTAATTGCCACAACCATTCCATTGGCCAGACAGCCTAATAATTCTTTCCCCATTGTCATTGAGAGTGCGCTCTCCATACCTTCCAATTGCTCCTTGCCATTCACCTATATTGCATCCTTTATATTCTAGGTGTAATATTAATAATTTGACCATGTAGGTTGGATATTTCCCCAAGAAAATGTTTAATAAATATAAGTTTATGAGATGTATAGACATATAACTTTTTAAAGTTATGTATAATTATTGTAACGATCCAGACAAATTGTTTTAAATTATTGATAATGACATATAGTTGTCAAAACGTTTTAAAGAATTTAACAATTTAAGAAGGCTGGATGATGGTTTTTTCCCAAAATATAATTTTTTTTAATTAAAAAAATAAATTAATTAAATGACTATTAATTTCCAAATTTAAAGGTTATTCGAATCATTCAAGAACTGTTAAATGAAAATATTCACTTAAATGAGCACCTGAAGGAAGCAATAAAAGCTGCCGATATGGGGCTGCTCATGGGGACTGAATATCATCAGGAGTTATCAAACGCAGCTCGGATGTTGAGTAATCTCGTAAGTAACGGTAAGTGTAATATGTTTAAATTCTACCCATAGTTTTTAATTATTTGGAAATATAATATTTTTTTAATTGTATTTATTCCAACCTCTCCCCATTGACCATGCATCATGAAGAATCTCGGAAACTATAATTATCCTTCATTCATTGTTCCTTTTATTAATCTTGTCTGGATGTAAAGGAGCTTACTGAAACATGATGTATTTATTCATATTGACTTGGTCATAGCTTCAAGAAGAAATAAGATTTATAAGTTGCTGCGCAGGCTGGTCTTTCCACTCTTCCTGCTTGGTTAAAACACAGATACATTGTGACTCATTTGGCTTCAAATTAAAAATTAATAATTATCCAATTTCAGTCTAATCCAAATCAATGACATTATAATTTTTTTTTGTGAAGAGAAACAAAAAATAATCATGCTGACTGTTAGTGAGTGGTTGTTTATTTTATTTTTTTCAAAGGTGCCAAACAGATTTAATTTATAAATAAAACTGAAATCTCATCAAAATAATAAAATATAATATAAAATACTATATGGAAGAACATAGTCTGGGTGGAGGTGGGAAAAAATTCTCTTTATTATGGAGAACTGTTCATTTTAAAGCCAACGCTTCGACCCACATTGTAGGTCTTCTTCAGGGTTAATTATACAAGATACAATAAATAAAAATATATATAAAATAGAGTCAAAACTCTAAAAGAAACCCTAACATTTATTAGAATGCAATTGGAAAAACCACAATGCAAAGTCTTATGTTTCAAAATTCTGGAGTAAAACAAACACCAGTCGACGTTTCTCCTATTCAGGTATTATCAAGACACACATAAAAAAAAAAGTTAAGTAAATCACATATTGAAGAAGAAAATGCAATACATCCCACAATCAACAGCCAGTTGTATGTTGAACGTCTTGGTGGTGGGGTGCTGTCTCAAGTTAGGAGCCTGTTTGGTTCTGTTGATTGTGGGATGTATTGCATTTTCTTCTTCGAGATGTGATTTACCTAACTTTTTTTTTTTGTGTGTGTCTTGATAGTGCCTGAATAGGTGAAACATAAACTGGTAAGTGTTTGTTTTACTCCAGAATTTTGAAAAATAAGGCTTTGCATTGTGGTTTTTCCAATTGCATTCTAAAAATATATATTTTTTAAATTTAGCCTTGAAGATGACCTACAACGTAGATCGAAACATCGGCACTAATAAAAAAATAAGGTTCACTTTGGTGCTATTTATGACTGCACCCCCCAACTAATTCCAACCTTGATTAGATCTTCCCATCAACTATTTTCCGCTCTAAGATAATATTATTCAAGATATACTATATTTAACTTTTTTTTTACAGAAGGACTTCCAGACAGATCAGATTCGTTGCCATCATTTTCAACCGAAGATGAAAATTCTGACTGGAATTTTTCAGGTATCAAAGGAAAAATAGTTGAATGTTTAAAATGCCCTTCTATAGAATATTTTTTCAAAAATCACTTCTCCCCCAGAGTCCCTGTAAAATTAAAAGGTATGTTTTGTAATATATTGAAAACTGATTAAGTATTTTTTAAAATAATTTTTATTGTATAGAAAACGTTATGTTTATATTTTTCTAGTCAGATTGCATTTCACATTGGCCAGCATTTGAAAAGTGGAAAGATGTTAATTATTTGATAAAAACGGTCGGGCCCCGAATGGTTCCTATAGAATTGGGTTCGTCCTACGTTCAGAACGATTGGAGTATGAAACTTACCACCTTTCATGAATTTTTTTCCAATTATATTTCTCAAAAAAATGATTCTGTCGGATATCTTGCTCAGCATCAGTTATTTGACCAGGTGATCATAATTTTAAATTAACATTAGGTAAAATACTATAAATGAAAAATGATTGATAAGTGATTTAAGACTGTAATTTACATGTAAATAAATGTAATTACTAATTTCTCTCTATGAATTTCTAGGTTCCGGAATTAAAAAAAGATATTTTCTGTCCGGAATATTGCTGCCTTTCGGATTCAGAGGATGGCTCCTGCGATGCTGATATTAATGCTTGGTTTGGACCTGCTGGAACTGTGTCTCCACTCCATTTTGATCCGAAACATAACTTGCTTTCTCAGGTTGAAAGATATAAGATTTTATTTTATTTAATAAATGTGTCGTATGTGTTAATTATGATTCTTGAAATGAGTTATAAGCTTTTTATAATTATTTATTTATTACAAAAGGCTTCAGTGGTTTCTTCTGGTTTAGACCGTGTAGCTAAATTTTTTGCCAACATTGTTGGCTTCCTCAAGGCTATGTTGAGACTAAAGATGTTTCGCTAACCCGTGGCATTATTTAGCAGCCGCTCGGGTCTACTCAGGTCCACTCGTAGTTCATCAGTTCCTTTAACGAAAAATTTAGCTATAACGTCTAAATCAGAAGAAACCACTGAATATATAGTGGCCGTGGAAACTTAAAAGAGTATTTATTTATTCATTTATTCATTGTGAGTTAGCAAGTTCCCATGAAATAGGTTTGATAGGAAGTAGGCCTCCTTACCTTGTGAAACCTAATCTTATTACTCGTATCTTTTGAGTTATTTGAGTGTATGTTATTAAATTGTTTTCCTTATTGCTTTTTAGTTTTTTGGTCTTGTTAATTTTGTTATTGTCTATTTAAAATGAAATAATAACAATTTGGGAATAGCCATCTTCGAAAGAAGGAGCTCTGAAATACTTACAGAAATTCAGACTAATTCCAAAGATCAAATTATGTGAAAAAGGTCATCGAATGAATTTTACCAAAGCTAGAAATGGAGAAAAGCAATGTTACTTGGGGTGTCTAGAATTAACATTATACCATTACATTTTGTATATTTCAATTTCCATTTATATTAATAAGAAGTAAGGTATAATAAATATCAGAATTATCAGTGTCCATGTTATAAACAATGGCTGTTAGCAGTCCATGGCGACTTGCTTAATCATAAGTATCTTTTAAGCCATTAATTTTTAACTAATGGATAGCTGTTACCATTAATTCATTGAACTGGATTTAATATATCTCCATCTTTTAAATCTTATTCACTCCATGTTAATGCCATTTGGGCTCCTGATTTTAATATTTAATGTTATATTCAGATGTTTTGATCGATCAGGTACTTTCACTAATTAATAAAATCAACACAATTAAATATTCTACTTCTTATTAATCGTATTTAAAATTAAAAAAAATTAAATCTGTAAGTGAAGCTATGTGCTTTTAAATATTTTATTTGAAAAGAAAAGATATGACCAGGAACGGGACTCGAATCTGGGTCTCCAACGTATCCGTATGTGCTTTTAAGTTGACTGTGAGTCTCTAATTATCAATGTTCACTTCATTATTTTCTTTTTTGTACTAGTTTCTGACCGTATGTTATCCTGTTAAACTAAAAGGTTTATAATAGGTCACCTGTGGTTTAGTGGCTAGCAAAACAATATATACCGTATACAATATATAAACAAAATGTTTATAAAACCTACAGTTTATTAATTCCTGCTAAGATCAATACAAAGTGCTTAAGTATGTTATTATAGTTTTAAATATTATTTAGTCAGATATTATAATTATAATTTATAACTTTCAATACTGTTGTAAAGACGTTTAAAATAAATACAATATTTAGGTTATAGGGAGAAAGAGAGTTATTTTATATTCACCTGAAGATTCTGATAAACTTTATCCACACGAAACCAAAATGCTGCATAATACTGCCAGGGTTGATCCCTACAGCCCAAATTATGAAGAATACCCAGATTTTAAAAAATCCAAGGCATTGGAATGCCATCTTTATCCAGGTAATTTATTTATTTATATTTTAAATAAAAAAATTTATTGTGTGGAAATTGATGTTGATGAATTGTTTTTCCAAAGCTTTATAACTGTTTGTATGATGGGTAGCTTTGTAAGTTTCATTTTAACCAAACATAGTTTGTTAGAATTATGTTACTTTCCTCTTATATGGGCGCAATTACTGATACAAGGAGAGAATATAGCAATCTTGTAACCTTTTGTTGTTTGTTAGTATCTGTGTATGTTTTCTGTTTGCCGTATTTTTTTGTTTTTCATTTATAAAACACATTGCACATTAATAAAATTGATTAATATGTGAATGGAAGTTTTTTAGGGTTTAAATATATTATATTACATAGGTATATTTTCTGTTTGTCATCTTTTTTGGTTTTTTGATTTGTAGAAAATTTTGCACACAAGTAATAAAATATTTTTTATAATTATTGGTCAGATGTTTTGATTTTTAAATATTTTTATTTTAAAGAGAAAAGATAGGCCCTCGGCCGGGATTCGAACCCGGATCCTCTGTCTCTCCATGACAGCGCTCTAACCATTTAAGCCACCAAGGCCGCCTGCCAGCAGAGGACAAATCTTTTCTCTTATCCGATCCCATGTCCCCGTGTTCTCGCAATGTTTGCATGTATACAAGAGAACGAAAGTTCTTTGAACATTACTTTTAATTTTAGGACCTTATTGACACGTCATATTACTATTTATAATTTTTTATAATTATCGGTCAATTGTTTTGTTTTTTAAATATTTTTATTTTAAAGAGAAAAGATAGGTCCTCAGCCGGGATTCGAATCCGGATCCTCTTGATTGAAAAATTTACCAATAATTATAAAAAATTATAAATAGTAATATGACGTAAGTCGATAAGATCCTAAAATTAAAAGTAATGTTCAAAGAACATTCGTTCTCGTGTATACATCGCAAAAATTGCGAGAACACGGGGACATGGGATCGGATAAGAGAAAAGATTTATCCTCTGCTGGCAGGCGGCCTTGGTGGCTTAAATGGTTAGAGAGCTGTCACGGAGAGACAGAGGATCCGGGTTCGAATCCCGGCCGAGGGCCTATCTTTTCTCTTTAAAATAAAAGTAAAAAGTAATAAAATAGTTTTTATTTACAATACATGTCGAGATTCTTTAAGGTCTTGCTTGCTTTGTGCTATATTATGCAAAATTATCCTTCTTTTTTCTAGAAAAACTTCAGTTTACTATGAAACCTCTCTTTCAGGTGAAATATTGTATATCCCTCCTAAATGGTGGCACCACGTGAGATCTTTGGACATAAGCTTCTCTGTTAGCTTCTGGTGGGAGTAAAACAAGATGGCAACTATTGTTATTATTATTAAAATAATAAATCTTTATTATTTAAAAGATATTTGTTCTGAACAAATTAAAGTTTCATCATATTTGAGCACAAATATTCATACACTATTAATGAATATTCTTTTATAAAATTATACATATTATATGTAATATGCTATATCATGTATATACACTGATTTATAAATTATAATTTACTTTTGTCTGTTCTTTTAGTTTTTAAATACAGCATTTGATATTCGCATGCTTCCCTATTTATTGAAGAAGTAAGTTATTATAGTATTAACTTATATATTAACTTTAATGAATGCAGAAATCCATTACGCAAGCCTGGAAGAAAGAAAAATAGAGTACTAATAGACCTATTAAGTAGATATCTGCTAATTCCAAATAGACAAGATCTCTGGCACCTTTTATTATACCAAAACACATAACGAACCTAACATAAGACTTTGCCAACTTCTGTCTTATGGTTTTAATCCGGTTCTGAAACTGAAATTTTGGAAGCATAACATTGCTCTAATAAATGAGTGAAAGATATGGAAAAGTCAAGTTTCAGAGTTATCCGCTTTTCAACCCAAACAGCTTCATATAATAAAAATAAGAACAATAACTTTAGTTTCACTGAAAGACATCTGTATTTTTTTTTACAATCTAACAAGCTAACTTTTTTCTTCTGTCAGAAATAGCTTGTTTTCTTATTACTAAATTATTTGCTTCTGTTGTAAGTGTTCCTACCACATCAAAACTTGGTGTTTCTGTTTCATTTTCACAGTCCCTTTTTACATAATATTATTATATTTATTACATTTCATGGCTTAATTGTTAGTTTCATTTTCATACACAAACCTTTACATGAAACAATACTCAAATATCAATCTAGTAATACAATAGAAGTATCATCTGTTTCCTAAAAACAAGAAAACAGAAGTGGTATTCTAAAAATAACTGTATGAAATGAGCCATTTCCTGGAAAATTGTCTTCTTTGTCATTACTAATTAATCCTTACCAACCAAATAAGTCCAAATATTAAAATTTTTTTTTACTTACTGCTTGCTTGATTATTTTAGAATATTGAAGATATATATAATATAGAATATTGCTTGATTATTGCTAGATTATTGAATTTTAATTACATCTAAGTTAATCTAAGGTTGGCACAATTGGTATCTTGATACGTAGTAGAACCCTTTATTGTACTTCAAACAAAACAAAAAAAAAATGAATGATAGCCGTATTTTGTAATTTGTCTATTATAATTTTTATTAAAATGCAATTGAAAAATCACAAAAAGCAAAGCTTCAAGTCTCTAAATAATGGAAAAACTAACATGTCTATGTTTGTCCAATTCAGGTATCATCACAACACATACCAAAAGAAAATCACATCAAGAGATGTATGCCGAACCTCTTGGAGCAAAGTTGCTGTCACTGTTTGATGAGTCTGTTTGGCAGTTGATGTGAGATGTGCTGCACATTATCTGGCTAAATATGATATTTCTTTTGGTGTGTGTCCTGATTCCTGAAATGACAAACTGACTAATTAGTTTTTTCTAGTATTTTAGAGATTCAAGGCTTTGCTTTTTGCAATTGCATAATAATTTATAATTTATGCCTCTCTTTTAGTTTTTTCTTTTTTTTTATTGTTATAATTTTAAACTTAAAATATTAAACTATTATTAGAGAAGAATTGGTTGACTGTAACTTCTAATGTAAGGAAGAAATAGTTGGGGGTGCAATAAATAAAAATACCTTAATAAGTGTTTTTTCTGTTTGTTTCTCTCTCTTAGCCCTGAAGATGGCCTACATTGTAGGCCGAAACGGGCACACAATAAATAAGTATACACTTATTAAGGTGTTTTTATTGACTGCACCCCCAACTATTTCTTCCTTACATTAAGTTTAATATGTTTTACTGTTTCAACACTTTGTGCATCTCAATCATTTTCTCCCTCAGCCTTCCTCCTCTTTGGTTTCCATTTAAAATTGACATTGTGGAGGATGGAAATAGTTGGGGGTGCAGTCATAAATTAACACCAGATAAGTGAAGACTTATTTTTTATTTGTGCCGATGTTTCGACCTACTTTGTAGGTCATCTTCAGAGCTATGAGAGAAAAACCAAACAAAATAAAAATAACTATAAAAAAAAAACAGTATAGTACCAAGAATATACCAAGAATTATACTTCCAAAAATACAAAGAGAAAGAAAAATTAGAAGGTAAACCGAAAGATACAAAATAAAAAAATATAAATATAAAAAGGTGAGATATAAAAGTACAGAAAACCTAGTTAAATTAAAGATAAAATATAAAATGTATGAAAATTGATACAAAATATGATGCCGAAGAAATATGTAGAAAGTAATGAGTAGGAATCTTGTTGAATGACAGGTAGAGATGTAAAATTTGAAAATATAAGTATGGGATGTTATTTAAATGCTTATAATTAGAATGAAGTTATATTATTACAAAATATGGTGTAAATATAGAAGAAACCTATAGAAATAAAGATATAAAATTCCAGTTAGAGAAAGGAGATAAATTATAGAAACATCGGCACAAATAAAAAATAAGTACTTACTTATTTGGTGTTAATTTACGACTGCACCCCCCCCCCCCCCCCAACTACTTCCATTCTCCATTAGATCTTCCAGTCAACTATTTTCCTCTCTAACATAAAATTGACCTTGCATTAATCAAATTTCAATCAATGACACGAGTCGTTAAAATGTAATGTTCCAGAAATATTACATAATAATGTTACATAATGTTCCAGAGTATTTAACAATATGCCTTTTTTAAGAAAGAATTAATGGATCTATCTGTCACTCAACAAAACAAACTCTAAATAAATTATTTATCACAGGAAAATTTACTAATATTCACTATAATCTTACCAAACATGGATATTATATTAACAGGTAACACTTCTTTTACATTTTATTAGATTATTATAATTTTCTCAAACATTCAATAGTGTGTGGAATTGTCAGGGGAACTACTCCATCGACTAAAATGAATTTTTAGCATTTTTTTTAGTTTATAATTGACATTAAATTTTTGTTAGACTCATATATTTTTATAGCCATCATTTTTTTTTTATGTCAGTGTTAAAAATGATTAGTGATATAAATATGAAACTTCAGTTTTATTACCCCATCATTGTGGGTGAATGTTTTTGTCCCATTCTATGCATCGAATACATAATATACTTGAAAGCATGGGGTTTTAATGGAATTGAGTCGGGAGCATGAAATTGTCCTAAATACAAGAAAAATGCCAAATTGCTGAAATGAAGCATTTTTATAGGGAGGAGGTTTAAACAATTGAAAAACATTGATCAATTTTTATCACAAAATATTACTTGTTTTTTTCATATTGTGTGGTTTTATCCTCTACCTCTATTCAGCTCTAAAACTCTTTTGTTACCAAAACATCCAAGCTGAAAATGAATCTAATGTGAGGAATTTTAGCATGTTCCTCGAAAATTTTATTAAATGGTGCTAGTCTTTTTTTCTACACGAGCTTCTCAAGTACAAAGGTTTTCTAATCTACTTGCAAGTTTCTAAATTTTTTATTTAAATTACGATTTTATCTTTGAAGAAACTGGTGAATTTTTACTACTCTGCAATACTTACTTGTGCCTTTTCTCTCTATTTTTAAGAAGAGTCAAATAAGAAATGAGTGATACAATTCTAATATTCAATAAGTGAAAATATCAAGTAGGTAGTTTGAGGTTTAAAAAAATTAATTTAATTTTCTTATTGCAAATTTTAATTTTCAACTTTGTTTTTAAATAAACACTTCATTGTTTAATAAATGTAATTTCTGCAATAAAGACATAGGAATATATTTTTCAAAGTTTGAACACGCAAAAGGATTAAATATCCTGCGTTCAAAAAATAAAAATTGCTGTAACAAATGCAAATAGGTCGCTATATAAGCAGCAACGAAGCTATTTGGCGCATATTTTCATTTGCGATTCACGAAAGATTCCCTACTGCAATCCATTTGGCACTTCATCTAGAAAATGAAAAAAAAAAAAAAACGAGTGTATTTCAATCAAGGGAACGCAGTGGATAGAGAGACACGTCCACCAAGACCACATTAACAAGTTTCTTCTCAATTTGTCAAGCAGATATTGCTCGCGCTGATATGCCACACTATTACACGTGAAACGCATCAACAAAATCGTTTCAGCGTCGGAAACTGTGGATAAATATAGGTATGACATGTCTGAGGATGTGTTGCATCGTGTGCGTTGTCAAGCTTTGAATCCTACACTACAAATTACTGCAGAAATTTACAATGGGACATTGATCATGATAGAAGATAAGTGTTTATTGTGGGAAATAAAGTTTGGGCATGAGAGCACCCAATTCCATCGGATTCGCCATTCGATTTTAAGCGTCTACAATTCCCCGTGTGTCTTGGGCGATTTTCATTGGGCGATGATCATCGCAAAGCCAGTCATTGAAAATTTGTGGAACCAACTTAGAGTTTCCCTGTTTCGCGCATGGGTAATTAGACGTCGCATTTCCGCGAGTCGGCAAACCCTCATCTTTATAATAATTTATTTTATTATTATATGATATAATAATTTAAATATTTTATTTGAAAAGAAAAGATATGACCAGGACCGGGACTCGAACCCAAGTCTCCCACCTTTATATATTTACGCACCGAAAAAAAAAAGACAAAAAATATAGAGCATCAGAAAGCTTTAATTTGATTAAGTGTATAGCTGTGTTGCATTTAATGTAGATACAAATTTTGTATTATGTTTTGACCATACTTTTCACAAATATTTGTTGGTGATACAAAGTTCACCGGTTCATCTAGTTTTTAAATAAACACTTCATTGTTAAATAAATGTAATTTCTGGAATAAAGACATAGGAATATATTTTTTAAAGTTTGAACACACAAAAGGATTAAATATACTGCGTTCAACAAATAAAAATTTGTATAACAAGATAGGTTTACATTTTTCATAGATAATATAAGTAATATAATAATGTCTTTTTTCAACTTTAAAACTAATGAATAATAAATATAAGTTATTTATTGTCCTTTTTATGATTATTGCTTTTGAAAATGACAAGACTTTTGTAAATCATGCTTACATTCTACATTTTATCACATAAATTTTGATTTTTTTTTCATGAGTTCTTTTGATCATTGCTATCTTCCATTTTCGTGTGCTAGAGCGTGCTTCAGCCATTCAGGATCATAAAATCTTGGATCTGCGAGTCTCAAGGCAGTCCGTTTTATGAAATAATAATAAAAAATAGCCACTAAAACAAAAATTAAAACTTTATTGCCGATTATCTTTAAAAAATTTAATAAAGGTATTAGAGAATGAATCATACCAAATCTTTGAATAAAATATAAGATATCTATTCCATTTCCCCAAAAGCATTGTTGTTTTTCCCGGGATAGGAAGATATCTGTCTGCAGACTTACAGTTGTGAGCAAATATAAGATAGAAAAAATAAGGGGTAGTTTGAATCTTTGTAGAAGAATGCTCATGAAACCATTCTAAAAATAAAAATAATTCATTAATCAGATGGGTGTATAATATATTTCAGTTTATTATAGTATGTTATTTGTCATATCTACCAATAAATTACTGGTTAAATGCCCCCACCCCAAAAAAAAGATGGATGCCTCTGCGTTTTCACTTGTGATACCAGTCAAGATACCAGGCAAAAACAAAATCTTTTAAATAGAGAAAAGTATTGAGAGATATGTAAAGTGGTTGAAAGAATCCATTTCAATATCCAAATATTATTTTCAGCAGTTATTTAATATTGTGTTGGTGTTAAAAACCATAAGGAAAAGGAGTAACAATTGAAGCGTTGACACAAAAAATATAGTAACTATAAGAAATAATTTTATAAGTTGTGTTTTAATGGCGACTGTTATTTATAGACGGTTATGGAAACCATCTATAAATAAGAATATAAAACATTTTACCACTTCTTCAAAGAACGAACATCACATATAACACTGTCCAGGTGGTAAAAAAATTTTGCAGAAAAAAAATTTGAAACACCCTCATTAAACTTGGTCTTTTATTTGGTTGATATTTAAATTCTTTCTTGTCATGGCAGACATTTCATGCAGAAGTCAAAGGAAAAATCAAGGATGCAAGAACAGAAGATTGGAGGGATAAAATACAAAAGTTTGATGCTTTCAAGTTAAGATTTGTTGATTAAAGTCATAAAGGCAAAATGTTTGTCAAATGTATAAATATATAACTAACAAAATCAATATATGTATAGTTTTCATAGTTAAGGTTTCTTGAAAATTCACACTTCACTAAAGTACGGGATGAAACTAGTAATAACTCGACTAGTAATAAAAACGTAACTTGATGCTAGATGCTGATTTACTTGGTATTTATGATTGAACTATACTGTATATAATCGATACATACATCATTCCTCTGAGCAATTTACAATAATAATTGGTGTGTCTGATGGCAATTTTAAGTATAATAAGTTAAAGCTAACTGGAATCAAATTTGGTGCAAGAAAATTAATTGAGAAAAATCAGAGTAAGGGAAGTACACACATGGAAAAGTTATAATGAATGTACAAAAAAAAAAGAAAGTTTAAAAACCATAGTTTTTACTTACTTAAGGTGAACAGGTCTATTTAATTACTTTGGCATATTGGTAACACTCAAATTTATAAAATAAAGTTAGTACTTTAAATGAAGGGGATGAAGTTAATATTTCAAATGAGTTATCGGTAATTATTCCGCAGGTTGTCGCTTCGAGTTGAGTCACATGTTTTAACATTTGGTTCCCTTTTAATATTTTACATAAATACAAGTTATCATCAAGTTTTAGCACAGATAAGATAATGCAATTATGGGAAATATGTATACTTCAGTAATCATTTCATCTAGAAATGAACAATTTAACAAACACATATCATTTATAATTCAAAAGTAAGAACTTTTATTTCTTGATGAAATGATTACCGAAATCTACTCATTACCCTTAATTACATTTTGTTTTCCATACTTAAGCTCATAAATTGTATGTTGTGCAATATGTTGTTGTAAACTGATTACTTGTATTTTTGGAAAAAGACTAAAAATGAAACGAATAAACAGATAAATCTTGTTGTAACTCAATTCAAAGAGACGACCTGTGGAATAATTTCCCGAAATACACTATTGTAATATATCGAAAAAATGTAAACAGTAAGAGATACACTGTATTAAAATAGCATTCATTTATTTATGTTAGAGAAGAATTGGTCGACTGTATCTTCTAATTTAAGGAAGAAATAGTTGGGGGTGCAGTCAATCAAAACACCTAAATAAGTTATGCTTATTTAGGTGTTTTGGTTGACTGCACCCCCAACTATTTCTTCCTTAAATTCATTTATTTAGTATGAGCTTTTCCATACTAAAGCTGATATGGAGCTTTTATAAGTATTTTTGGAAAATATTAAAAATGAAACGAATAAATAGTTAAAACTTGTAATTCTACTTGTAGCAACAACCTGCGGAACAGATACCTATTATTTAAATATACATTATCATAAATAACAACAAAAACTCTTCTAATTCTCTTAGATCGCCCTAAATCTGTAAAGTACATAAAATAACATAAACAGCTTCAATAATATATTACCTATATTTCATTAATACAAGATTCAGAAACATACATAAGTGAACTTTTGTTTTGAATATTTACCTTAAAAACATTTGTGCGAAAAAGGCCAAAGCAAACCAGGGTAATAGATATTAAAATCAAAGCATCCTGAACCCTAAATATAAAAAATAATAACAAGTATAAAAATTATAAAATCCATGTTACTAATTGCAACTGAGTAATACTCACACATATATGACCAATAGTGTTACCATTTTATACCTTACAATAAATTTGTCTGATATGGCATTACAAGCTATATCTGCTAGAATAAAAAGAAGTTGAAAAAGTATTGTAGTTGAAAAGGTAGCATTTGATAACTTCATTTTATTTTTAATTAAAGAAATTAGTTATTAAAAAAAAATATTTATATTGTAGCTACATAATCTCAAAACTATGGAAATGCTTTTCCTGTTTGTTTTGGCCTGAAAAGGCAAGGTTACATTGTTTTGAGTTTCCATGGCAACTTGTTGGGGAAGTTGAGGTGAAAGTCATAATTCATTTATATAAATGCATTTTTTTATTCAGCTGTTATTTTTTTAAAATGTCTATAAAAAGTAGTATATTTCATACTGTTTCTTTCCTCTATCAAAAATATCTTGCTTCCTAAAATAGTTTAATGTTTAAGTACTGAAGTTTAATGTAAGAAAATAAAGCTCCTTATGACTATTCCTTGATCCACCAGTTTTTATTGAATAAATAAATAAGATTAATAATAAAAAATAAATAAATAAAATAAATTGATCTTGAAAATTGAATAAAGACATTTTTACTCAGTGCTCGAAAACTATAGAAAACTCCAGTTCTATAATTGCTCACAGGAAACATTATACCTTTGATATATCCGGATACATAGGAAAATATTGGCATATTTTATTAAATACATATCATACATACATAGAATTAAATTTATAACTTTGTATTTATAAGAAATATGAAAAAGTTTTATTTTATGACACTTTTCTTTTTCACTATTACTTTTTTTATGATTAATTAACCGTAATTTTACGATTATATATCTTATCCATTTATATATCTTTACTATTTTTCTGTTTTTAGGTATATTTAGAAAAACACGGTTTATTTATAAACAACGTTTTATGATTTTAACTTCTCTTGGACTTCTTGTTGAATGATTATTAATACAGAAAACGGAGATAGTTGGGGGGTGCAGTAAAAAAAAACACCAAATAAGTACCAGACCTATATTTAATTAGTGCCGACGTTTGGACCTACAATGTAGGCCATCTTCAGAGCAACTGGGAGAGGCGGCTGGGTGAACTGGCTAACCAACAATGATTATTAATACCTTTGTCTCCTTATTAGTTTATTGGAAAATAAATACATTTTCATATTTATTATCGGTACTTGTATGTTATGGTATCACCACTTTAGAATTTAATATAATTGATTTAATTTTAATTAAATAATTAACATATGTTTTCATTGAACTAATTTTAATTGTTTACATCAATCCAAAAATCTCTAATATCTAATAAAATTTGGGGAAATGGGTCTTGTGTTGTGTATACCAGATAAACTCAGCAAGATCAGAAGTCAAAAAAGTGCAGTTTATTTCCGTCTTTGTTTGTTACCCCACTTGGCAGATCCCTTTAATTCTTCAATCTTCTGAGTATTTTCCAACGTCCTTGGCTCAACAAAATTGTAACTGTGGTTCACAGTTTTATGTACATAACCCAGCTTGTACAGATTCATGAATCCCTTCCAGCTCTCGGACACTATAATACTTCTAGGATGATTCCTTCTTTACTGCTAATAGCGCTAATAGGGCTTCCGATCTATCGTGCACCGAGCTGGAAACTACATAAAATAACATAAACAGCTTCAATAATATATATATTTCATAAATACAAGATTCAGAAACATATGTGAACTTTTATTTTGAATATTTACCTTAAAAACCAAAGCAAACCAGGGTAATAGATATTAAAATCAAAGCATCCTGAACCCTAAATTTAAAAAATAATAAGTATAAAAATTATAAAATCCATGTTACTAATTGAAACTGGGTAATAATCACACATATATCATTCTAGAATTCGTGCATTTGTTTCTTTGCAGATCCTTCCGAACACCCATTTTCGTCTTGAACCTCGCGAAATATGCTTTTTTACAAGAAACATTTTCACACAAACAAAACTGTGTGTAAAAACTATATGTGTTTTTCAAGTCCTATTGTACATATAGCAGATTTACTTATTGTAATATTATTATAGTTGTAAATATCAATAAATTAAATTAAAAAAAACACCTACATAATTACCAATTTACATATGATTACTACACATGTGTTTCATAATCATGAAATTCTATAAATTCTATTAAAATATAAAGTGGTGGTAGCATAACATACAAAATACCTTTATTATCAATACATTCTGGATATAATGTATATAATATTATGGATATAATAGCTTAAGCAGACATGTCAGGTCTGTTGTTGGATTACTGAAATCACTTGATTGTCCATTTTGGCGTACATTTTCATACTAACGATTTCGCTTAGTTTTCCTTTTTTATGTTTTTTGATCTTATGTGACATTTTTTCTAATCCAATTTTTTATGTATTTGTTGAAAATACTTTTTTATTACAAAAGGTTTCAGTGGTTTCTTCTGGTTTAGACCGTGTAGCTAAATATTTTGCCAACCTTTCGCCAGACATGCTGCTGGCTTCCTCAAGGCTTTGTTGAGACCCAAACCTGTTTATTGTTTAAAACGTTCCTTTTGTTATGACACGACAATGTTTGACTCATCATGAGAATATATGTTTCCGGAAATACAGTTGATAACGTGACAGGCGGATTCCAGGGGGGAGGGGGCACGGGGGTACATGCCCCCAGACGGTTTTTTTGTGTACTGTGGAGAATCCATTACAGTACATACTTATAGGCAAATCATGTGATGATAGTTCTGGAAATATATGAATAAAATAACACGAGTGAAACGATTGTTTAGATATTTTAATAAACCTTTGAAACCTTTCTATAAATACTACAAGTTTATTTCCATGTTATTGTTGATTTTTTGCCCGTCTACCCGTTGTTCACCCCCAGAAAAAATCCTGGTTCCGCCCTTGGATAACGTCGTCACAGGAATTTGAGCGTTGATCTGTAAACAGGTCTACTGGATGCTTTCTTTGCACAGAAAGATATCAATTATTTTATTAAAAATGTTGATCTTGGTATTACTTTGCTTTAACATTACCTCAGTTACAAGTACTCATTGAGGAACTTCGCATTAGAGACGTAGACAGTTATAACATGGATGTTGGAATTGGCTGTAACTACCGATCAGAATACTTCGATACGTATAATATGTATTTCAGAAACATTTAAAATCCAATTATGATTTCATAGAATAATAAAAAATAAAATAGAGGAAAGCATAGAACGGGGAAATCTTCGCTTCATTTTCGTGTACAGACAATAGCTGGGAAAGAAAGAAGCGAAAGCAAACGTGGACATGTCTTCTTAAGACTTGGAAGAGGCCTATGATAGTGAATCACGGAAAAATCTATGAAAATATCTGGGAACAGCTAATACACTTCATACAAGATCTTAAGATGGATAAATATCTTAAGCCTTTCTAAAAAGATTAAAAAATGGGCGACCAGTGGTCTAGTGGTTAGCGTAACAAACTACTAAGCCCAAGATCGCGGGTTCGTAGCCCGGCAGGTGGCCATAGGATTTTTTTAAGGGAATAAAAAATCCTTAGTTACGCCGTCCTTCGGAAGGGACGTTAAACGGGGGTCCCAAGCCTGTACGATGTCAGGTACTCGTTAAAAATCCCTGTCCTAATTAAACCTGGATATGCAAAATTTAGAGCTCCCACTGTAGCATCGTCCTATTAGCCATAGCAGCATAAAGTGACATTAAATGAACAAACAAACAAACTTTATACAACAAATATATAAAAATGTGAAGTGCTCAGAGTCGCGAAGACCTAGAATATTTTATTCATTGACTACCAGTTGACCATCTTCTAAGATGAATAAGATACTAAATGTGACGATCGATTACATTGGTCCCAGGACACTAGAATACCTAGGTCGGAAAATTTGATAACGATTCATTTCTGGATGAGTTACATCATTTCGCGGTGGTCTCGAGAAATTAATCTTGACACTCTTGGGTACATGATGATGAATTAAAGCTAGGCAAAAAGGGCCTGTAGAGGTAAAGCGGATCGGTTAACACATGGATTAGCGGCTACCAAGTAACCCAGCTCCACTGATCAGGTAGATAATACATGTCAGTCTATAACAGGCCAACCGCTTCGAATAGCATCCTACATATTCCCACCATATTTCAAATATCCTGATTTAATTGATTTTACAATTTGTTGCTTGTCTTCTTTTTTCTTGTTTGTTTATTAATTTTACGTGACACAGCTGTGAATAATCGGATGTTGCTACCTTTGACACAGAAGGTTGTTGCTCTACACTACTGGTGAACTCTCTTCTTTTTCTTTTACGGTTACTTACTGAGCGATGTAGGGTCTTTACGTGGAATATTTCCTCATTTCTGAGTTATTATTGGTAAGGATCTCTTTTTAGTGAACTATTGCCTCTCGAGGTTCGTTGTTAGCTATGATCTGGTAATCGACTGTTCATTCTGAACTGTTATAGATTACAATAAATCAACTAGATCTACTACTACTACTTTATGGCGCTACAACTCGGTGACGATTCCTGGCCTCCTCTACCAACTCCTTCCAGTCGTCTCTGTTTTGCACAGCCGTCATCCAGCTCCTGACTCCCACGATATCCCTCGCGTCTCTCTCCAAACCATCCGACCATCTCAGCTTCGGTCTCCCCCTTTTTATTGTGCAGTAAAGAGGTTCTGTCAATGCCAACTAAATCTACTACTACAGTATAGCGCTACAGCTTGCTGCAGGCCTTGGCTTCCTCTACAATCTTGTCCCAGTCTTCTCTGTTTCCTGGCCTTCTACTTCCATTCAGTGACGCCTAATACTTGGAGGTCCTCTTCAACATCTTGCATCCTCTTCTTGCGTGGTCAGGCAACTCTTCTTTTGCCAATTATATGTTAATTCCAAAAGGATGCAGTTTATTTTTAATACTCGGTAAGATGTAACGTTTTCGTAGATGTCATCCTGGATGTTTCACGATACGAGACTAATCGGTGGACAAAACTACGGATAAAGTATTTCAGATCATCACGTTCTATTTACAATATCAAAGAGTACTACAAGGTTTCTTCGTCAGGTAAGGGCATCTCCTGGATCTGTCCATGTTGGGTTTCGCCGCACCAGCCTACCCATATTTTGGCTTTCACGGCTTTGAATGTCTTGGACTATCCCTTTTCTCTGTACACTTTTCTGCAAGTGTATCTCCTTCTTTTACGTTCTAACGCTTTCTTCCTACCTGACATATTATTTATAACCGTCATTTATGACCATTCTTATTTTCTAAATTCAAATTTCTTTTTTTAATACTAAAGCCCGAAATGGCTTTATTATGTACGATACATATCAATGGCTTCCTCGGCAATTTTGATCCACTCTTCTCAGTTATCTGGCCTTCTGTTTCTATTCAGTGACGCCTGATACTTTAAGATTCACTTCGATATTTTGCATCCACCACCTGCGGGGTCAGCCAACTCTTGTTTTGCTAATTATAGAACCCTGTAGGAGCTGGGTCTTTAATCTAAATCTACCACGGTATCTATTATAGAGATCAACTTGATTTAAATCACATAATTGTTTCAGGACAGTTCCAAATGTTTGTAATTTCTTATTATAACTTGGTAAGAGGCAATGTTTTTGTAGATGTTTCACGATATAAGACTGATGGATTTACAAAAAGACAATGAAATTTATATATAGACTATCAAGGAATACTTCTAGATTTCTTTGTCAGGTAAGGGCTTCTCCGTTGTCTGTTCTTCTTGGGTATCGCTGTGCCAGCCTCCTCATCTATCGGCTTCCAGTGCCTGACTCCATTGAATGTCTTGGACTGTCGAACCATAGCAATGGCTTCCTTGCTAATTAATACAATTTCTATTCTTCTCTGTTTCCATTCATTGACGCCCACTACTTTAAGGTCTTCTGCAACACTTGCATCCACCGTCTGCGTGGTCGGCCATATCTTGTTTTGCCGCATATAGAACCCCGCAGGAGCTGGATCGGTTATCTAAATCTACCATGATATCTACTATTTAGATCAACTAGATAATTGCTCTCAGGACAGTTCTAAAAGGTTGCAGTTTCTTTTTAATTCTCTATAAGATGCGATGTTTTCGTAGATATCATTCTAGATGTTCCACTGGAGAAAACAACCAATGAGGGACTTGAGATCATCAAGTTATATGTACACTATCAAGAAGTAGTTCTAGGTTTCTTAATCAGGTAAGAAAATCTCCTGGGTCTGTTCGTCTTGCTTGTCGCTGAGCCAGCATCCTCATCTTTCGGCTTATTTTTTTCTAAATTCATATTTCTTTTTATAATGGGTTGCACGATACGTAGCAATGTCATCTTAGATGTTCCTCGATACAAGACTAATGGATGGGGAAAACTACGAATGGGGAATCGTTATCTGGAGACATTTAGAAGGAAAAAGACCCAGACGTAGAAAGGAGGATACATATTGCTTGTCAATAAATTATTGTGGGTGTTAATGGAGGAGTGGGGGTGGGGTGTTAAAAGGGAAAGAGGGGGAGTGGGTCAGTGGAGAAAGTGAGTAAAAGAAGGGGGGGGGGAGCTAACGGTCCGCCGTGCCCGGCCTAACTGGTGACCCACATCCACTGCCCCATTCACACAACCCATCCATGGAGCTCACAGCTCCAACCACCGAGTTGCTATATATGCCTGCCTTCATAAGGGTTCTCAGATGAAGTCTACACTCTCCTTCTGGGTAAGTGTATATATTATCATATTTATATCAGTCATATATATATTAAAAGTTATTATTCTATTCTTGCTTGTGTTTCATATACACCCACCCGTAGAGATTTTCTCTTGTGCGCAATTTCATAACTAAGTGATGCATTGTCATAAATTGCAATTTCGTTTTCGATTTTTAAAATCGATTCTAATAGAATCGATAAATATTTCTCTCTCGTCTTTTCTACCACTACCTTCATCCACATCCTATGCTGCTGTGACCATACTCCAGTTATTCCTACAAGAAGTGTCGATACATGTAGTGATTCCTCCAGCAGGTGCTGCCGATGTGACCCTGACCAAATGGATCATTGACCCCAGCGAGTCCGACCCATCTCGTCGTAACTTGTACCTTCCGTCTCGTGCTTGTCTTCTGCAACTTCGGCATACTAAATTAATATTTATGCATGACTTTACTTTTCGATAACTATAGTAATCGAAACAGTCCTTTTTTTATAGAAAAGATTTCAACTTTAACTGTTTAAAACTAACTTTTATCAATACATGGTTAGTCATAAAAGCTCTATAATAACGGTTTTATAAACGTTTTAACTTTTTTAATATTTTTATAATTTTCCCAAATAAATCTTTGCTAAACTTTTATTTATTTTTTCTTTATATGACAAAATGTTAAATTATGGTCTAAGATCACAATTATTAAAAATTATGATTAATAAACAAATTACGAATGAGAGTGGTAACTCAGGTTCAAATGAGATGAACGACAATGTCTGTGCAGTCTGTCCAGGGATATACAAAAAATTCACTACCATTCTTTACTTCAGATATTCAGACCCTAAATAATCAAATTGGCATTATCTTAATTTTGGATATTACATTATATTTTATATTTATGCTGATATTATTAATTAAATTCTTATTTATGTATTAAAGACCTTTAACGTGTGTCATGAAAATTGCCTTGTGTTAATGTAAATATTACGTTATGTTATTTAATTGATATGTTATAATAAAAAATACTAAACAAGTTACTATTTGTGCGTAAATGATATTAAATATGTTTAAATAAAATTTTCTTGTACGGAATTTTAATTAAACAGAATTGCCAAAATATAAAAATAAAGAAGTCTCTGCTAATACTATAAATTATAAAATTGACATTAAATTAGTAAATATGAAATAATTTAATATTTATGCGTAAATGATCTTAAAATCTTGACATGAAATATGCCTTGTACGAACTGTACAATTTTTTGTTATTAAAAAAAATAACAAAATCTCTGTTTAAACATTCTACAAGATTCAAAGAGTAATCAAAATATCAATTATCTTAAAATTGTATCTTTAAAAAGTATATGAAACTTTTCAGTATGTATCATAGTTATAGATTTACTGACTTCCTCTGAATCTTGTATGCAAATGAAAATATTTTATTTGAACAGTGATCAAATCTTTTTTAACACATAATGATTGTCGATTGTATAGTGTACAAATACAAATTAAAAAACAGTTGACACGTTATATTAACTGTTTTGATTGTTATATATCATCATATATTTCAAAAATGACTTAACCGAAATGCTACTTTGGGGTTTTTTGTCATAATCAGCACAGCTTATTAAGTATGTATTTGTATGTTTCGAATTATTATCAATTATAAATCAATTTATGTTTAAATTAAGTTGAAATCAATGTATTTAGAAAAAAATAAACGTTGGAAACGATGAAATTTTCATATTAAAATAATCCCATAATATTTCTCATTTAAATGCTAATATTTGCTCAGAAAAACAAAAACGGAAAAATCATCATCATGGTAGGGGTGGTATTGACAGGATTGTGAAGATAACAGTATTGAAGTATTTTAATATATTTACATTAAAAAGGTAATTTTTAACATTGGTAAAAGTATTTTATTGCTTATATAAAATATCCTATTTTTAGATTATATTTATTTTTAACTATAATGCAACCCGTTCACTGCGCTCCTAAAACTGTTTTTACAAGTTCACATATCCACTAATAAAACTCTCTCCATATTTTTTATCTTGTTTGTTTGTTTATTTCACGTCACTTTATGCTGCTATGACTAATCGGATGATGCTAAAGTGAACAGTCCTAACTTTTGCCTATCCAGGTTTAATTAGGATAGGGATTTTTAACAAGTACCTGACATCGTACAGGCTCAGGCCCCCCCGTTTTACGTTCCTTCCGAAGGACGACATAACTAAGGATGTTTCACTCCATTTTAAAAAATCCTAGGGCCACCTACTGGGCTACGAACACCCGATCTTGAACATAGTAGGTTCTCATGCTAACCACT
Source organism: Arma custos (assembly GCA_037127475.1). NCBI lineage: Eukaryota > Metazoa > Arthropoda > Insecta > Hemiptera > Pentatomidae > Arma > Arma custos. The sequence continues at coordinate 107,280 of JBBAGI010000133.1, read as the reverse complement.
ATACCACTGGTCGCCCATTTTTTAATCTTTTTAGAAAGGCTTAAGATATTTATCCACTATCGAAACTTTCATCATATTTATTAATCTTTTTATAGAGGCGTAAGTTATATTTTATTTATATGTTTTTGTTTTCGTCGTTTTATTTATGGTACGATAAACAGATTTCAGGATTAGAAAAAAAAAGTAACGATACCATAAAACCAGCTTCGGCAAACCTGTTCCTAAGAAGAAAGTTTTGTCGATAGTTTATAAAAGAAAAGTGGAAAATATTGTTAGGCCGAGAGTTATTAAAGAGTGCAAAGTTATTAAAGAGAAAATGCGCCTTTTACTGCAATTCAAGTCAACTTCGTCTCACTTTCCCCTGGCTGATACGTATATAAGGAGAGAGTTAAAAACGACAACGAAAACACTTTTACTGGTCTTTTGAATATGTCCACATGGGTTAAGTGGAGGAAAATCGTGTGAATAAAGGCCTTGAAGTCGGTAGTTATTTTTTTTCGTGAATGGTCTATTTCGAAGAAGGGGTAAACAGAAGATATTACCAATTTTTTCTGTATTAAAAAAAATATATACAGAGAAAAGAAGATGGGTTCATCGACCTTGCCCTTGGCGTTCCAGTACACGTCTCACTCGGAACAACAAAAGACTAAGATTTCACTTTTCCCTTTGTTGGGGCGCCATAAGAATGGACTCACTCCCCCACTCTTTTATATTCGATACAGAGGAGAAAGTCACTGGGTCATTGTCAATTATAACAAAGAACCTCTTTGCATCTCTCGTCGTACTTTCGTTAATCTTTTTCTTATTTTATTTGCAAATCTTTATCATTACTTACTAACATTATTATAACATTTTGTACATTTCAATTTCCATTAATATTAATAAGAAAGTAGGTGTTATCAGCATCTGAATTGTCAGTGTTCAGGTTATAAACGATGTCGTATAATACACAAGTACCAACAAAAGGGTATCTGTTCCGCAGGAAGTCGCTTCAAATTGAGTCGCTTTTCATTCGTTTCCCTTTAAATATTTTCCAAAAATACAAGTTATTATTACCTTTAGTATGGGAAATAGAATGCAATTATGGGAAATGTGTGTACTTCATCTAGAAATGAACGTTACAACAAACACATGTATGTACTTCGAAATGTTAGAAACTTTTATTTTTTGATAAAATGGTTACCGAAATCCACTCATTACCCATAATTACGTTCTCTTTTAGATAACAAAGCTCAGGATAACTTGTATTTTTGGATAGGGATAACACTGCAGAAATTTAAATTGACAATAAACAAAATTAACAAGACAAAAATACTAAAAAACAATTTTCAAATGCCAAATGAGGCGAGTGATGAGAATAGGCTACAGGAGATAAGGAGGTAGGTTTCATGCAGATCGGCTAATACACAAGTTCCCCCTTTTTTAAAAACAAATAATCGATCTATACTTCCGTGTAAGCGGGATATTGACTTACTCATGTATGATTGTCAATGGAGTTATTAATTTTTATAAACTGCTAAATTAATTTTGTTCTATAACCTAGTGTTATAAAACAAGAAGGTTATATATGTATATGTAGGTCTGAGGAGTCCCAGACAGATTGGCACAGTAGCCAACTAGCAATGAGGTTAATATACAACTGGGGTAGTAACCTCCGTTCACTCCCAGCAAACAACTGCGACCTTTCATCGACAAATAAACATTACAACTACATTTTCATTTAATATTTTATTTAAAAAATAGCGATAAGCAATGTTTTAATTTCTTTTTCAATTGACAATTGATGTATATCGTATGACAGTGCTAATGCCTCTGTTTTGCACTCGGGGACATTGACCTTTTGATGTAAAGGTCCTTGGTGAATATGTACGCCATTTCCATTTTATTCAAGAGCGAATTGAAGTCTTCTTTTATTTCCCTTTATTGATTACAACTTGATATATATACATATTATCCTTGGTTTACTCGGCCATGTTTTACAATGGTTTATTTTATTTCTGTGGCATATTTGTTTTTACTCTTAACTGAAAGGTGGTGGGATCATACTGATGGAGATAGGGCAAAAACCTTATTTTCCGTTATCAGTCTCTATTCTTTTTGAGATTCGAAAGAGGTAATTTTAATTTAAAGGTGAATTCACTCAATCTGTCTCGAATATAAAAATATATGTTTATTACGTAAATTCGTATTTTTATTAATTTAATTTAGGTCTACCGCTATAAATCGTGGGATTACAAGTGTAATACACTAAGCCAAAAACTTGAATTTGAAAAAACGTTTATGAGAGGGCTGGAGTGCTTAGAGTGAGGTGTTTGAAACCTAAAAATTCGGGAAGTCGGTTTTATATCACACAGTCACGATTGTCCTGTACCCAATGAGCAAGTACTTTAACCATCTCAGGCCCAAAACAGGTAGTACACTGCTCACTCCTGTTTCTACAATGAAATATGCTTCATATATAAATATAAATAATGGCATTTGTTTAATAATATTAGTTGACCTTATATATGTATATACAATGGAGTACAGTTTATTGGAAAGCCGATGTTTTGACCCACATTGCAGGTGTTCTTGGGCTAATTATTTGTATCTTGGATATTTAGCCCTGAAGAAGACCTGCAATGTGAGCCCAAACGCCGACTTTTCAATAAACAGTTCTGCCTTTATAAGAGAATTTTTTTTACCTCTCCCTGGACCATTTTCTTCCTCATAAATAAAGGTAATATCCTACTTAAAATTTATCACTATGATATAAAAAAGTTTCTAGTGATCACCGTGTAATATTTGTTTATACATATAAGGTGGAATAATAAAAATGGATCCTAAAAAATTAAGTTTAACTGAACAAGAATGTATATAACTTGTAAAATGGGGGGTTAGTCTACTGTTAGATAGACAGGGAGTACCCCACAATCAATTATCATATTATTATATTATATATTATTAAAACATTCATATTGATGGGTCAGATGATTTTGGTGTGTTGACAATTATTCAGGTAACGCGGACATTTCATCCTATCCCAATTGTGGATATAAAAAATAAATCAAAAGAATTTACAAAGTGTTGTACATTTTTAACTCAGATATAAATTTATTTTTTAAGGTTTCTTTTCTTTTTTCTCACAGGTGCTGTGTAATATAGTGAGCATATTAGGTTACGATGGGTATACAACATGCACAAAACCATTCAGAGGGGGAAAAAGCAGACTTGATGTCCCTTGCGATTTCAGCACACAAAATTGGTGTACCGTTCCTGGATCTTACTACCCTTGGTGAGAAATTTTAAATGGTACTTTTCAAAAATACATTATTGATTCACTATTGCTTTTATGTATATTTTGTCAGTTAAACTTTTCATTAAAAATATATAATCAACAATTTTTTAAATAACATTGCAATCGAAAGATGCAAAAAAAATAAAGCTGTAAATCAACAACAAAATAAAATCACATCAATGAAGGTCGAATCATTAAGATATAATAATAGAAAATCACAGTACCTCTCACACCAGTAGTCAAAAAGACACATAACTCCAAGACATCACTTGATATAGTTTTGGTTTTGTTGTCACCATCAATTATATAATTTAATGATTTCAAGTGGTTCGTGTTTTTTTAGACTATTGTTAAATATGCTGTGATTTTTAAAAAATATTTCTTCATGATGCCTGAATTGGAGTGACGTTGAATGATTAGTTATTTATCAGAATTTAAGGGATTTAAAGCTTTGTGTTGATGTGCTGATTTAAAGAATATTCTAGGGTGTTTTTAAATTTTCTTTTATATTATATAATAATAAATATTTCATTTTTTACAACAGTAAAAGTTTTAATGTGATTTGAGATAAATAATATAATATTGTCGGTTGACAAATTTACACTTTAAGATTTAATCCCTACATGTTCAATTAAAATTCGCTATAATGCTTAATTATAATTAAAAAATATAGTAGATTTATTTAAACAAAAATAATGCTAACAGCACAAGTATTGAAAGGTTAAGCCTTCTTTTTTTTTTCTTTTTTAGCATTTTGATTTTAATCGTGTTCAATAATTAATAAGTTAGCTGTTATTCACGATGATTTATTTAAAAAAATTAAAGTAGCTGGATTTACCGATTACACCTTTTAGTAAAACCTATGCTGTAAGTATTAATTTAGAAAAAAATCACTAAATTTAATAATTATTTGATTTAATTAGAAGATATTTAAAAAATATCAAAATGAGTATTTTTTTAAAATGCAGAACTTCATAATTACTTTACTAGTATTAAGTTATTTTTCTCATACGATTTCTCCTGGAAGTAAACTATAATAAACTAAATAATACAATTTTCTCTAGTATTAAATTAGAGTAAATAAAATAAAATAATATAAATATAAATTAAGTAAGTAAACCTATTAACTGTAATGCATTACTAATTTTAAAATACATTTCTTTGTAGGCGGGCAGTAAGGAGATTTGTGTATGAAAATCATGGCCTGATGCGAAGAATGTATGGAGCTGAAAGACACATATCTGTCTTGCGTTCAGAAATAGAATCAAACGATGTCGAGTACCAAAGTGAAAAATGGAGTCAGGAATCTAATCTTAAACATTATAAACTGAAAAAAGAAGAGTTCAAAACAACTCACAAAACTACAACACAAGCACCAGTAACGAATCGAACAGCAGCTCCTGAAATAACAACTTCTACTGGTCCAGAAAGTACGACAGAATCAGATTTCACAACGACTGATTTTGATTTTGAGACTACAACAGAGTTTCTCACAACTACAATTAAAACCGAGACCGAATCAAAACCACAAATATTTCAGGATACTATTGAAAAATCTAGTACAACCACTGAAAAGGCTCAACTATTTTATAGAACAAAAGGAGTGTTAGTATGTTCAATCATAATTAACTTGGGATAAAAAATAAAGTTTTTGATTTAAAAATTAAATACAAAATTTTTTTTGTTTAGGAATGCATGTCCAGTGAAAGAGGAGGTAGTCGCACCATTCTGGGCGAACAATACTAGAGGTGAAATATTGGCATTGCTGAATCTATACCCGTTTGAACAATATGTTCATTGGGAGAGATGCACGTAAGTCGATTTAATTAAAATCATTTATTTATAAACTGAGTTAGATAATCATCTTGAATAAATAAATAAATATAGACAGTTACGATAATTCTATCAATGCTGCTTCTTATTATAGAGGCTATATTATTATTATAGCCGAGAACTTTTCTTGTTTAGGTTTGAAAATAAGCAAATGTTCTGTAGAGAAGGATGTCGGTGTGAGCAGCAGTACCGTTTACACAGGCTACTAGCTTACGATCCCTCAAACGATTGCAGAGGTATTTTTTCAGATTGGTTTAAATTTCCATCATGTTGTGTCTGTCGCTGCTACGATTTACCCAGCGAATTCAGACTTACATCACGTTCACCGAGGAAAGATGACAGCAATCAAAATTGATAAAGAATTGAATCATCAATATGTATATTAAATGAATGTACATATGTTTTTGTGTTAAGGAAAAGAAATTGGTACATATTATTCCTTTATCCATTTTTTTATCAAACAATAATCATGAATAAAAAAATAAAAAATTTATTCATTGAATTCGTTTTTCACAAGGACACAATAACTGTGTTTTTAACATTATATGTCATGGTCATGTGTATCATATTGTAATTACATGTAAAATAACTATTTAACTCTTGTAAATTATTTTAATAATTTAATTTAAGGCAATTGTAAATACATATTTTTCTAAAAAGAATAAACTCTAATGTTTTTTATACAATCAATAATATTTATAACATCTTCCTGATTATTTTAAACATCAGAACAGTTTATTTTAACACTTAGAATTGATGTTTTGATAAATATATGAACAATTATGTTAAATACAATTACATTAAGAGAGACATTTAATTCATACAGTAGTAAATAGAATCTAATGTGGATAGTGATAAAATGTTTAAATACGTTAAATTCACAATCAAATCTAAATTATGATCGTACTGGCATTTTTATGTTATATGAATTCGCGCATATAACATTAGAAGATACCTTATAATTCATGACTATTTGAATAAAAAAAAATATATTATACAGTCGGTTAAGATATATAAAAAGGCTTGAGGAAAAGATTAATGTTAATATTTAAAATTTAAAAAAACTTAATTTATTTTAGCTGCCATTAGCCCCTAAAACTAAATTTCTCGAGTTTTCTATTAGTTGAATCTAGACATTACAAAACAAACTAAGTTAATCAAGCATAGATGGAAAATTAAAAATTAGATTCTCAATTTATAAATCAATTGATCATTTTCCCTCCTGACCTTTTATGTCATATATTGTTAAAAACTTACAATTATCTAAATCAGTATAAATGTTGATTTTCAGAATTAATAATATTGATAAACTACAAGAAATATTTACTAAGACACAATATATTGGATTATGTTAATATGAAAACGTCTGCTATGTATTTCAAATTCATCAATTGTACCCTCCCGAACGTAATCTACTTTGATTCTTTTCAAATCATACAGCAGCATATGTGAGTAAGTTTCATTTTTAAATTGAGTCATAAAATCATGTTAATAATTTAATTAAATATATACCCTTTATTATAAAGATTGGAATAACACTGAAAAATGGAGGAATAAATATTTTTGTACATTTAACAAATAAACTGGAATGATGATGGTGAACTTTACAAGCATTAAATTGTTTTGGAAATCAATAATCATGATGACTAAAAATACAGTGGAACGTTGATAAAACTAGTCTTCTGTACTGAATAAAAGAAAACCATAAAGTGAATAAAAAAACTATTTCTTTTAATATAAAGCTCATTTTACTAAGTATAATTGGACGGACAAATTCTTCAGATCTAATAAAAATAAATTATAGATTAAACGCTTAATTGATTGTACCTGATTTCATTCAATACACTGTTTTTTTTAATAAATAAATTCATTAATCCACAATTCATACATAGTACAGCTTGTGTTTTTTATTTTAATAACAATTTTTAATATGATTCTTTAACCTAATATATTTATAAGCGAGCAAATTTTCAAAAGTTTATGGTTTGAATTTTCAAATGGTTTTAGTGTAACTTATAGTAGATTAAGTATTAACAAATACTAAATTTTATGGCAGTATTTGACTGATGTCTGTATAATGATAACATTAGTATCTCTATACAATACTGTAAAATTTTCTGCATAATAATTTAGTTCAGTCGTACAGAAAAATTTACTTTCTAGATTTTAATAATAAATTCCTCTGTATAATTGATCCTTTACTTGCGCTCAATTTACTTTGAACTGGAAGGGATAATTTTTTTTTCCCTAACGGTATAAACTCATTTTGATACAATGAAATACGTTTGTAGAACTTCAATACATCCGGATTAGCCCAAACCTGTTTATGATGGAAACCAATAACACGCAGATGTTTCAAATTTTTAGCTCTTGATAAAGCTACGTAGGCCTGGCCAGCTTCAAATGTGTTATTTAAACATATTTCTACACAATCCAAAGTTAGACCCTGAAAAAAAAACAGTTTAAATATAATTTTGATAATTTAATATAGCAATGATAGTTATATAATAATAATAAATATGACAAGGGTCTCAATTTATAAAAAAATTAGCAGAAACATATTGCCTGTTGCTAAACTAGTTTGTCCAAATTTAAATTCCTTTTTAATATCACTAAGTGATATAAAAAATTAAGTATGAATACTTTAGTGTCATTAAAATTTTATCAGATACTAACTACTAATACACTGTATGGATTTCAGCTTTAAAAAATATAGTTAAAACTTAACAAAACCTCAGTCCACACTTTTGTTTGGAATGAAACTATAATAAAAATCAGATCTTGTTTTTTGATAAATTTTTTAACAAGTAGATCAAATAATATACTTTGCCTTCATCAAAGATTTTGAAATGTCTTGGTATTTAATTCTTAATTAAATTCTAGATCTGTTTTAATGTGGATGCAGAAGACCAAAATTTTTACCAATGTGCAATGAACTAAAATAGAACAGAGACAAATTAATAGGGTGTGTAAAAAAAAAAAATGACGGTTTTATCAAATTCCTGAGTTCAAAAGTCTGTAAATATTTTAATGCTATTTATTATTTACCAACACTTAATAATCCCTTTAGAGCATTCTCTAAGCTTGATGAACACTTGATTCTTCAAAAAAAAGCCTCAGTTAAGTTAGTTATTTCAAAGAAGAAACATGACAGATACTAATACTAAAATTACGAGAATACTAACGAAATTCTCGTAATTTAAAGACATTACTGGAAAAAAAAAATTCACAGCCGCTGAAGCTACTCCTGAAATTATTAAATATAAAGGGAAAGGTCTCCTTGATCAGCTCACTGTGGGGTGTTGGTTTGAAAAATTTAGCAGTGGAGATACGACATTGAAAAGGAAGAAGGGCTCCGGGCGACCATTAATGGATATTGATGAGGTTCTGAAGGAAGCTGTTGAGTCAAATCCGTCCACAAGTACTCGCAAACTTGTCAGGGAGTGTGGTGTGTCGAAAGATATTGTTCGTCACCATCTTCTCTCCATGGGGAAGGTGAAAATGGCCAGTAGACGGTCATTTTTTTTTATACACCCTATTATGATTACTGATCTTATGCATTGAGTCCAAGACTGCCTTTTTTAACTTTACATCTAACCTTACATCAGATTATTCTAAAACTACATCAGGGATATCGTTATTAAGTTTTAGATACTCTTTTTAATATAACAATTTCATGGAGCTATCTTGTTTAAACAAACAATAAATAAATATATATATAACATGAATAAATAAAATAAAGAATGTTTACCTGAGATTTGTGAATAGAAAATGCCCACGCAAGTCTTAATGGTAGCTGTTTTCTCGTCAATAACATTCCTTGAGGTGTTTTAACAACCCATTTTTCTTCTTTAACGTTATAACATGTGCCAGATAGAAACTTAACAACGGGCGTACCTGTTCAATAAGTTCATCAATAAATGGACTACATTTATAAATACAAGATTAACAGATAAACATTTTAAAATTATTATACCATTAACAAATTTCTGTACAACTCCTCTCGCTCCATTAACAAGCCCACTAGAAATATTTATATTTTTCAGTAGCATAACCTGTGCTCCTTCTTTTAAGAAAATCTGCTTTTCTGCAGCTGAGCAGTCATCTAAAATCTTTGTGACCCCCTCGGGACTGTCAGTTGCTTCAAAAACTCTCATATTACCTATAATATTATAAAATTTTAGTATATATTAAATAAATATTAAATGAAAACATAAGCTAACAATATTTACAACAAAATACAACAGAGAAATGAGTAAATACATATATTCTAGAAAAAGACTAAAGTAATTAGGAAATTTATATAGAAAGGGTCAACTGACCAGGAAGACTTTTAAGTTTTGAATCATTAATTTCTTTAGCTTCTTTTGTATAACAGCAAAGCCTAGTAGCGAGGATTCCTCCACCTTCAATATTTTGAGTAGCAGTATCTTGAAGAACTTTAGTAATATCAGGATTGATTCTAAAATAATAAAATTAACAAGAATATCAAATGTTTTCAAAACAATATGATTAAAAATATTAAGAGTGAAATCAGATAATTTGAATATTATTATTTTCTCAACCAATTAATAGTCGTTACTATTAAATAACTTGATTTATTTTTCAGTCTTGAGAAGATAAGAATAAAATGATCAAAAAAATAAATACTTACTCTCCAAGTCTAATTTTGTTTAGAATGGAAATAAACTGGGAATCATTCTGTCGATGAACTTGCTTAAGAACGAATGTAGTAAAATTGCATTTCTCCCAACTATCGCTCATAAAGCAGAATCTTTTTTTACTATTTTTGACAGGAGGTAGTTGTAAAAAATCACCGCAAACGATAACTTGAATTCCGCCGAATGGTTTATCATTCCCTCTAATCTGTCTTGCGACCCACTCAATTTTCTGGAAAAAAAAATGCAGAAAATGTAAAAACACTTTTAGAATAAAAAAAATTACTGTTAAACTACTTTTTAAGTAGTAGGTGTGTGTATGGAATTAGTTCTAAAAACGTTCTTATAGCTTCATTCAAACAGGGAGAGAAAATGAAATTAATATTTTAGCAAATCAAAAGAACAGGAAAAAAAAGTCCTCAATTCTCCAGGAAAATCAGCCCATATTTTTAGTTTAATTTTTAAATTATATAATATCATTCAGATAATTATTATTCTAATGACATTTAATATGTAAAGACAATTCGCTGCTACGTCTAAAGGGAATACTAAATAAATCAAGGCTGTGCTTCATACATTTAGTTATTGGAATAGCTTACCTCAAACAACTCAGAATCAATCATAGAAATCTCGTCAATTATAAGATGTTTACAATTTCTCCAGTTTTGTTGGACATTGGGCCTTTTTGCTAGTTGTAAACATTTAGCTAGACTGCTTTCACCATCTCCAATACCTATTAATAAATTAAATTTTAATTAAATAAGCAATCAAGTAAATGCAATTTAATAAATCAACCTTGATGTTATGTAAAAATATAAAAGTGTAGAAAAAAAAATACATATATAATTTGATAAAGAATAATAAAACGGTAAATGTCAATTTGACAGTTCTTTCTTTTGGATAAGTTAAAAAAATTGTGGTAAATCAAAATCTACAACCTGCAAATGAATGGAGAGTTACACCTCCTATAAGGCAAGCAGCTGAACCAGTACTTGCAGTGGCTGCTGTCATATCGGGAGGAAGGACGTTAATAATTGATTGAAGCAAATATGATTTACCAGTACCAGCGCTACCTAAAATAAATTAGTTTTACATAAATAAAATTTAATTTCATAATTATAACAATATAATTCAAAGGTGATAAATTAAAAATATATATAAAAAATAAAATGAACAACTATAAATAAAAGAAATTGTACCTGTAAAGAATACATTGCAACCTTTTTGCACTTCGTGTAAAACTCGTTTTTGCTCATCTGTGATAGAAGGAGTATTTCCTTCTAAACAATGCCTTTTGGCTTCGACATCCTGCAAGATTAAAATTTCTGTGTAATCTTAATTAAAGCTACTAGACAAGTTCCATGATAAAATTTGTCATACCACATCAACGCTTTGGTTTGGCCTCTTCAAGTTAGCTTTACTGTCAACAGCTTTGATGCGGTTTACATCTTTAGCATTGACAGGACTAATCTCTTGAACACACCTATCCTTGGTAGACAAAAGTTTTTCTCTAACACTGGCTTTCGGCGAACTTTTGGTACTGCATAACTTTATAAAAAGTATTTTAAGGAATGAAATCAACAAAGCAGGAGGTGCATTGTTAATCAGTAAATTCATTTTGGAAGCTGGAAACATAATTGTTGCTTTCCCTTCGTTCGCAAATTTCTTGTGAATCACTACATCTTTTAGTAACAGTTTTTGATTTACTTCTTTTGATTGCACATACATGTATAGATCCCTAAATTCATTCCTGACGATTTGCAAAGAACACACTTTTATTTTAACCGTTTTATTGATAGTTCCACCAGCAGACAACCATTCAATCGAGCAGCTACAACTTATGTTAGAAGTATTACTTACAACGGCACTCATAATGTATATTTTTTCTAGGAAAAATAAAACTTTTAAAACATTAAACTTCTAAGAAAACATAAAAACTATCAATCGAAATCCAAACAACTTGTCATTCTCCCCTCCGTCGTTTCGGCAATTTGAATAAACTTGGCGGGCACTGCAGGCTGTAGTCTACAGCAGTTACGATTGCATGGAGCTAACAGATCACATCAGGAAGCACTAAGAATGAAAATTTTAAAAATATATAATACAATTTTGGGAATTATTAAAAACAGGTTTATTATTTCTAAAATATCTGGTGTGACCATTATCACGGTATCCTTTATCACCTATTATATGTTTCATAGAAGCATCTAGTGACTCCGCTAGATGTGAAAGTTGGTTCACGCGTCTTGAAAAGATTCAGTTAGGCAAACGCAAATTTATATCTATTGTATTTATCTAAAATATTCCTGAATTGATATTTAAAATTATCGTGGTTCTCTACTTCCACTCGAGAGATAAATAAAACCCAACGTATTTTAAGGAAAGGTCGAATCTTAAGACTTCATTATAGTTTTAATTATATCATTACTGGTTTAATTAGATTTCAATTGTCTTTTTCAGCTCAATAAAGAGATTTACAAACCATCAAAACTTCTTTTAGTCTCCTCGTCCTCAGTTTTCAATTGCAGACTTCTAGATTCCTGACATCATTCTACGGCTAATCCTTATGTGAATCCATCTTGTATTTCCACCTGATTTTCGCCCTTACTCATTTTCATACCTCACCGAAGTGTGCCTCCAACATAAATTTCCGTATCATTTCATCCCCCAATCTTATTACACGACCAGCTCATCTGAACCTACCTATTTTGTTATTTACGGCAATCATCTTAGGACAAACATCAAGTTTCTGCTCGGTAGCATAGTAGTAATCTTATTAAGAAAGTGTGTTTTTATTAAAAGAAAATATAAATTTAGCGTGAAATAACCAATATCATTTGCTTTATTTAACGTCAATTTATCCAGCTAAGCTTAATTGGACGATGTTATATGCTAAGATAGGAGTCCTAAATTTTGCCTATTCAGGTATAATTTGGATAGGGATCTTTAACGAGTACCTGACTATTATATTAAAACAAGAAACAATTCATAGTTTTAACCACTCTTCTAAAATAATATTGGTTACGGGGGTCACGTACGTCTGTGGTACCGTGGTTAGCACAACTAATATGGGCAAGATCGCGAGTTCGCAGCATCGAATTCGCTGTAGAATTTTTTAAAGAGAGTAAAAATTATGCTCTCCTTGTCCTGTTCGGTGTCGGAACTCGTTAGAAATCTCCATCCTAATTAACTAACTAAGCAAAATTTAGAACTCCCACTGTAGCATCATCTGCATCATATGCTAATTAACAATAGCAGCATGAAGTGGCGTTAAATTACTAAACAAATGATAAACAACCTCTGTTTATCATTCGAAACGCTGATTTGCGTCCATACCTTTGCCAAAACTAGGCGAGTCAAATGTGAAAAGGGTACATTTTTGTTTAAATCGGTTAAACAAAAATATTCCAATTATTACTTCGGTCCAACCCACAGTAACGGGTAGAGCTAGAAAGATGCTCTGTAAAATCCGTATTACTGATTATCAATTAATAATCAAAGCTTTTATATTTTGATGATTTGGTCGTAAGGATATTTAATAAGGATAAAGAAACAATAAACTAAAAGCTTTTTATAGTTTATTTAATTGTTGTATGATATATTTTTTTAAATATTTTATTTGAAAAGAAAAGATATGGCCAGGACCGGGACTCGAACCCGGGTTTTTCACCTCTCCCTGGTGACGCCTCAACTATCTCGGCCACCCTGGCACGTTTCTCGGCCAGCCCTATCAAAAAGCTGTTTACTTTGCATTTATATTTATAATGTGATATCCCCATTCTGGACCGTTTCCTCTACCTTATCATCGAGTTGTTAGGGTATGAAATCTCTAATCGGCTGCCACATTACATACAAAGGCATAAAATAATGTTATGAAGATCGTCTTATGACGGCCTGCGACTTTTGTTACCAGTCGTAGCGTATGTTTTATGATTCGATGTAAGAATTGTACATATCTTAAAAGTAAAATCTAAAATTTTAAGGGGCGTTGATATATTTTTTTTTCAAAGAGTCGATTACAGAGGTTCATTACAGAAAGTTAAAAAAAAAAGTTACGTTTAATCTAAATAATACTATACTTCTATACACTTATTTTATTTGTTTTTGTGACAACTCCTTACATTATTTAATTATAAATATTACTTGACAAAATTATACTTTTTTAAATATTATATTCTAATTATTAATTAGTAAGTTGGCAGCACTAACAAGATTTTCTTTTTTGGATCCTGTTTAGTTTAATATTTGTACAATTGCTCTCAAACTCTACATCCCTCTGGTATGTTCTATTTTGTTATCATTTTTTTTCACCATACACAATTATATCAATGAATGTTTATTAATTTAGTTTACAGCTATACCATGAGTATATATTCAGTTTAATAGTGACCAATTTCAAACTCATTTTGACTTTCACCACTAATATCACAGTATTATATATATTGCATTAAACTTATTTCTCATGTAATTTTACTGTTTTATTTTCTTCACAGATTTCATTTCACTTTAGTTATTTTTTAATTTCTCATAAATATTTTATAATTCAATATTTTGTTCATTGTATTTCACTCTTTCCATTCCTATAATTTCTGCCTATAATAACTGCAATATTTTCTTCAGTACTAGGCTATTAATATTGTTATTCTACTTACTTCTATTCCCAGCCCAGATCATGGCCTAAAAGTTGACACTAATGAAATAAGTTGTACTTATTAAGGTAATATTTATTGAATTTTCAAGTTCTCAAGATATAGCCAGTCAACCATTTCCTCATCAATATACAACAAAAAGGTCTACAAGATAGATAAGATTGCCTCACAGCTTTCGACCTGTCGGAGATCAGAAAAATAAAATGGGAATGATGTCACATAGGTTGCCCAATTCAAATCCTGTATCAAGTATTTTTTATTTTTAAAATAGTGAAAAAATTGACCAAATAAGTCTATATTGGACTTTATTGCACTTAAGTAAGTATTATAATTCCAGAAGTTTTTGGTTTTCAGATTTCAATAAAGTATCAATTTTGACTAGACATATTGTTATAAGTTAATATGTAGGTTTCTATTGAGCATGACTCTAAGGTTCACAGTTGTTGACGTTTTATTTTTTAGGATTTGAACATCTAGTAGTGATACCTCACATTTTGGTGATTGGCAAAAGTGGTATTTTCCTAAAAAGACAATATAATATTATAGTATAAAATCTATTCTTACCAAAAAGTTAAAACAATGTTTTGTTGGAAAATCTGGTATGCTAAGATTTCTTTTCTTTAAATTTTTTATGAAATGTTTTTTAACTGGTAACCACATATACCATTGATTTATTTTCAAAATGTTGATTAATAACTGAGTGGTTGCTATCAAAAATATTTATAACATTTTTAAATAAATTCAACTATGTTCGATGAAGTTTTTCACAATATAATTAAATAGATATGGCGTGAAGTAGAGAAAGAGAATTTTAAGAAGGGGCACTTAAAATTCAAGTTGGCTTCTTGTACTGTGATAGTTAGATAAAATAATTAAATATTTAAACAACTCTTGTTTGAATTAATCAATTAAGTTAATCAGTGTCTTAAAAAACAAATAGTATCTAAAATAAGAAAAACAAGACTCAGACTTAGGAATTGAAAAAAATTAAATAGTAGTTAAAGAGGCATTTATTTCATAACAATGCAATCACAATTCATTTATATTATCATTTTTTCATTAGTATTAGTTCTAGAAGGCACCTTTCGCTCTGTGAACAGAATTTAAATATAGAGTTTTTTAATTATTCATAAACTAATTCACTTAATCTAAACAGCTATATATAATAGCAGATATATAATACAAATAGTATACTATATCATCTTAAGCTAATAAATATTTATACGTAAAGCAACAACTATCTTCAAATTATTCTGAAATTGTTTTAACTAGACAATAAAATATGCACAATTAAAGCCCTTTCAATTTATAATATCAAATATAAACCATATATATTATTATTTTACTAAATAAATGACTAAAAAGAAAACTGTAATCGTTAAACAAAAGCTTTAAATCCAAGCCTTACTTTACCTTTTAAATTTAAATTGATGTTTACTAATATATGGAAGAAAAGCAGAATTATTGACAGTTAAATAATATTTGTATAAAATCAGCACACTGTGTAAATAAATTCTTGAATATAAATAAATGAAACATTTTTATTTTATTATAAGGATATGATGGATGACAAAAATCACCAAATGTATTATGTAAAATTTACACAGACGGTTAATGATCATCATCCATAATTTATGGAGACATCAATAAATAAACCAGGAAATAAGCAAACTTTTAAATCTCATCAGTTTTAATTTGTTTTTTTATCATCTCTAAAAAAAAAACCCATAGACAATAGGAAACAAATTTTTAACACTGCTATATTAAGGACTTTAGAAATTCTTCAAGTGACTATGTAATTATTACTGACTAAAATATTTTTGAAAATGAAATTAATATTAACTAAAACTTCAGGAGTCCCTGTTAAAAAATAAGAATACAATGGATCTCTAAAATAATATAATGCTTAATAAAATAATACAGTAAAAGTAATAGTTTTCCACAATAAATATAATTTATGACGCTTGACTGTTAAGTGACACTTAGATTCCAGTCATAGACTGTTGCTTCAAGGAATAATATAAACAACTCACCTAGAAAAACCATTGTCTTTCTTCTTCAAAATTAGTGAAAGGATCTATTGATATTATTTTATTTTCAACAATGGGTTCAATGAATCCATTCTTAAATTTTTTAAAATTGTGTACTGTTTTGAATATAATTTTGCAATTAATTTACATTATAAGAAAAATATATACTTACTATTCTGTTGACTATATAACAACAGTTTTATTCCTTTTTTACAGCATTAACTGGTCACCTCATCCTAGCCAAAGTATTAATCAGAAGCTTAACATCACGCCTTTTTCTTGAAACATCGGAATCTCTGATAGAGTCTATGTTTTCTAACTTGCTGTTACGCAGTACATAAGGTATAATATTGTCTATATTACACAGAACAAAAACACCACAGTCATATGAGTTAGTCTGTTGTAAGGAACTCAAAGTTTTGAACTCGCACGAATGACTCTTATTAAGATATTGACTTAACTTGTACGATAGAGTTCTTGCTGCATCGTGATTGGTATAATTAAATGAGTCCATGTGATAAAAGGTTCTCTCAGGATTGCTATAAACTACTAAGCTCCAATGAGATCCTCCAGGAAGACCGGGATCCTCACAATTATTTAATGGCATGATGGCAAAAGATCTTTCTTTAAATTTCAATGGGTCTAAAAAAATTGGATATTCACTTACTTCTGACAGCTTCAAGCATTGTGTTATTTCGGGGCGAATAAAGCATATTTCATTACTTATGTACACTTCTCTTTCTAAGTATTCTAAGTAAAAACCAATTATAGTATCATTTAACCAGTGGGGCCCTTCTAACAAATCAATATCAGATTCATGAATCAATGAGTCATAATAACTCAAAATCACTTTTTTTTTGTGGGATGCCATATTTAATATGCATTTATATTATCTAAAGCAATGGACATACTTTCCAATTTTATTTTAAGCTTATATTAGCCACAAAGATGCAATCAAATAGGAAATTTATAGAAGTAATTCATTAATTTAAAATACAATCTTGGACCAAAAAGTATGAGGTTAAAAATAAACATAACCTTACATTACTATAGCAACAAAATACCAAGACTAATCCGGTGCTTACCCCTGGATATGTTTTATTAATTTTTACTGTTATTTTATTTTAAGCGTATACATTTTTGATATATAGCTAAATCAAAATAATTGTAACAATTTAAAAACAAACATGTCCTATTCACTTATTTATCTTTAGAATATTCAATGGAATGATTGCTAAAGTGTTCTCATTAAATTATTTGATTTCTTATTAAGGATTGAAAGAAAAAAAAGAAGGAAAACTATAGAATGCAAATTATAGAAATTCTGACGCCTATCTTTATTTTTTTTATATCGTCGATAACACGCCAGTTTTGGATCTTTTATTCTATAAGAGGTAGATAATTTGTTTGACATAATTCAGGATTTATTTTTATATCTTCAATGTCTTGTTTTCTGGTTAACATAAGTGGTCATAGGCTGAATACTTTGATTTGACATGCAGTCGTGTAAATTAAAACAGGCTAAAGTTTTATTGAAGAGCTTTTCATGTTTTTTGTTACAGTGTAGATTCTGGGACGTTAAGAATAAACCAACAATAAACAATTAATAAATAAAAATAAACCATTTACCTCGCACAACTGGTCTCGAGTTATTACCACCTGCACTAAGATTCTCAGAATCCTCTACCCCACTCTTACCCTATATATATATATATATATATATATATATATATATATATATATATATATATATATATATATATATATATATATATATGTATATATATATATCCTCCTTATCTTCAGCCAATAGCTCTAATTGTTTTAATACCAATAAATATGTCTTTTTTTTTATTCCTTTCTCGATGAAATATGAGCTCGATGAAATATGATACCAAATATTCTCTCTTCGTTCCTCTTTCTTTTTTGTTCCTCCACTTTGCACAGCCCCACATTCTATCTACACTTTGAATATGATCACCGTTTCCAGAGCTTATTAAATTGTAGGCGTCATGTATTGAATAATTGTTACAAAATTGTAAATTAGCAAATTAAAGGAAATAAAAAACTAAAAAAAACTTAAAAAAAAAAATTGTAGGAGTGGTTAACCGTATAGTGATCGAAGCCAATTTTCTTTAACTCCTCCGTCTTTTAAGATTTCCAGCAGTCATTATAAATTGTAGAGCCTTCCCTCAGGTACTCCACAATTTTAGTACTCAAGGTGTGAAACGATCTGTCCGGCACTTCCACTAAAAAACATTCTAGCGTTTCACGGTTGATATCTCCGAGAACCAACTGTGGCGGTAGTACACGACCAAAATTGTTTTTTTCTTTTTGCATTCAAACTTTCATCAACCTCAACGGTCATATTTCTCCCTCCTATTTTCACACATCCGTTTTCTTTAAAAGCAATTGCGCACGGCTCCCTTAAACACATTTTCCATTCTATAAATGTCCCTTTTGACATTTTAAGTTCTTCACGGCAAAACTTAACCGAAGTAATTTCTTTACTCCAGAAATAAATAAAGCGAATGACAATAAGAAACGGCATAAATATAATTTAGGAATCCTTCTGTGCCATCGTCCGAGCCAAAACAGCTAAAGTGGCGTTAAATTTTAAAATGCATAAAAAAACAACGCAAGTACTCGTATAGAGTCTCACTGTGAACATAGGTATTGAATTAACTTTACTGTACTCGCATGAACGCCTAATAAACACAGGATAATGGAATGTTGTCGAACATTTGCATTAACGTTATAATCCTTTGTACATAAACACGTACCTGGTACTCCTTCATTCTACTTTCCATTATAATTTGATCTGGCCCAATTTATAATAATCTTTTCTTTGTTATATTGTATTAATAAATAAAAAAAAAATTAAAACTGTAACACTACCACCCATGAAGGGTCATGGATTCAGTCCATGGTATAGGTGGAACTGATTCTAGGACAACGGATGTGCAGAGAGCTAATTTTTCCAAACTCACGCTCAACCGCCAGGTTTTTTCTCAATTAAGAGTGTGAAAGAGGCTGGGTGAGCCCCAGGAGAATCATCAAATCCCACAAGGTCTAACCCCAGCTGTTTAGATCTTAAATCATTATATATTATAATGCAATTGGGAAAAAACACAATGCAAAGCCGTATGTTTCAAAAATACACCTACTTACCAGTCGACGTTTCGCCTATTCAGGCATTATCAAGACACCAAAATCAAAAAGGGGTTATGTGAATCGCATCTCGAAGAAAAATGTGCAATACATCCCAACGATCAATAGCCCAAACAGGCTCCAAACATGAGACAGCACCCCACCACCAAGACGTTCAACATACAACTGAACGAAAGTAATACGCAACCAGCTGGGAAGGTTCTCATCATCATTATAATTAAATTAAAAACTTTAAAAAAAAAAATCATTGAATCGAATCGATTTCAAAAGAAATCCATTTCATGATGGTATTCGTGATCGAACAATTACTGAAAGTAAAATATTTTTATTACCCCCTCATACATGTAAATAATATCAAGTCAGATTCGTCGGTTATGGTGTGTATTTTTTTCCCTCAGGTTAACTATCTAAAATGATAAACAATAAAAATATCTCTAAAGTTTTATTGTATAAACTAACCGTTGTTGATTAATTATCAATTCAGAGGCGTTTTGGACAAAAATCTTTAATTCCGAAATTTCAAAAATTGACTTCTCACATTTTTCGCTATTTTAGTTTAGCAATTTTATGCTCACCAAACTTCAGGTTCAGAACTGGACTAATAAGGTGGCAAAGTGTTGCTTGACTGAAAAATCGGAAAAGTCAATTTTTGAAATTTTAGAGTTATCCATCCTCTTTTGATCTGAACGCCTCAATTTTCAAATCAGTGAAATGTCTACCTATGTTATTTTGCTCATTTTAGAAATTATAAAAGCCCTAACAATTTGTATTTCCTTTTAATTAACACATATATTTTATAATGTAACTTAATACTTATGCATTGTTTATCACGAAAACAAAAAATGATTTTTTTTAAAATATTTAATTCATGATATTTCATTTTAGGTAACGTAAACAATAACAATGATTGTTTTAACAACTGAAAAATTTTTATACTGATTCAATGAACAATTACTTCTTAAAACATAACAATAATGATAAACCAAGGTTAAGTGATAAACATTACAAACAGTATTAACGTCTGACTAACTTGCGATTATAGTCGAACAGTTATTTTAACATCGTGTGTTATTAATTAATTATAATTATATACATATATATAATTAATAAACACAAAAACAATTTCAACTACTTCGCAAATCACTCAGATATAATCCCGTTATTTGGCATAACATATTTTATTTACAATTAAAAAGACGAGAGTAAGGAATAACTAAAACATTTTGAAAAGAAAGAATGGGTGACGTATGTTGCTGAAATAGAAAAAAAAATTCGAAGGACGTAAGATAAATTTTATTCAGCCTTCATTCAAAAATAAACTACAAAAAGAACGATTATTATAGACAAAAAAATATTCAACGAGACGATTTTCAATAGAGGACATTCCAAAGGGACATGCTAAATTTTATTGAGAATTTAGAATCATTTAAGATACTCACAATTTCAATATAGGATGATTTTGAAGACCAGTGTAAGTAAGTATTGTGCTAAATAGATGAAATAGTTTTGTCCATTTCAGTATATTTTTTCTAAATTTGTTAAACGTTTATGGCCGAACGCTGTCCTTGCACAACCGTTGGCTTAGAGAAAGTTCGATCCTTACCGAACACTGAACCAAGAATACCCTAAATGTTTTTTCACAACCAAAACTGGAATCTGTAAAAAAGTTTATAGAAAAAAAAACTCATAATGTTGTATCAATGTGAGTAAATAAATTTCGGGTAATTATTCCGCAGGTTGTCGCTTCTGTGACTTTTAAGTTTTAACCTTTCATTCATCTCTCTTTTAATATTTTCCAAAATTACAAGTTATCATGAGCTTTAGAATGGAAAAGAGAACATAATTATGGGTAATGAGTAGATTTCAGCAATCATTTCATCAAGAAATAAAAGTTTCAACTAACATTTCGAAGTATAGATGATGTATGTTTGTTGAACATTCATTTCTAGATGAAATGATTACCGAAGTATAGATTTCTCTTAATTACCACACTAAAGCTGATGATGACTTATGTTTATGGAAAATATTAAAAGGGAAGTCAATGAAAAGTTAAAACTTGTGACTCAACTCGAAGCGACAACCTTCGGAATACTTACCTGAATTGGTATTTATTATTATTTTGTTTCCTTACCAGGACAAAACTTTACGGTGTCCAGTTCCGGAGCAGTACAGGAGCGTATTGAAGAACTGAAGGTAATGTAAGTGATGATCTGAGTTCAGGCTACATGTTCCTCGTTGAAACAGAAGAGTAACTGGTTACGGGTATTAGTAGATATGTAAATTACTAATGATGTAACAAACTTTGAGTAAACGCTTAAAATAGTCAATAGCTTTTAACTAAAGAACTCCTACAGGTACATCCATACTCCATAACTTTTAAGTTAGGGTTCGTGCACAAATGCCAGACATTTTCCTAATCCATTGAAGAACCACTTATCCTACTAATATTATAAATGCGAAAGTTTGTATGTTTGTCTCTCTTTCACGCAAAAACTGCTGAACGGATTTGGAAGAAACTTTACAGTAATATAGGTTATACATCAGAGTAACACATAGGCTACAGCAAGGGCGGATTTAGGGGGGACACGTCCCGCCCCCAGACAGTTTTTTAGGCACTGTGGAGAATTCATTATAGTATATAATTAAAGGCAAATCAGGAACATAGCATCTTGAAATTTGCAGATAGGTTCTTTGTATAATTTAAGAAAGAAATTTGGACAATTCCACCCCCAAGGGTTTCCCCCTTAATATAATAGGGGTTCAATGATTGTATGGAATCCGTCAGTTTTGAAGTTAGACATCTGAAATTTTGGATGTACGAGTAACTTATGGATAAAAAAAAATTAAATTATTTATATAAAATGATCTGTCACGAAACTTTATGTGGCAGACCAAATTACACGATTTTGAGAGAAGCCGCGGGCAAAAGCTAGTCTTTTTATAAATAGATAATGTAATAGAAGTGTAATTTTCTACTTTAGACAAACTCGAATTTGAAACAAGTAGATAAGCATCTTATTCACTGATTTATCTCATTTTAATGCTATTAATTTAATATTAATAATAAATGTCCAAATCTCGTAGGCATGCGCAGACTTATTTTATTTCCCTGTTAATTCTTACAATTTTTGTTCCGCGGGTTGTCGCTTCGAGTTAAGTTACAAGCTTTAGTTTTCATTCACTTCCCTTTTGATGTTTTCTAAAAATGCAAGTTTTCATGAACTTTAGTGTGGAAAAGAGAATGTTATTATGAGAAATGTGTATACTTCGGTAACAATGAATGAATAAGAAATGAACGTTTCAACAAACATATATACTTCGAAACATTAGTTGAAACTTTTATTTCTTAATGAAATTATTACCAAATCATTACCCATTATCTTTTCCATATTAAAATTCACGAAAACTTGTATTTTCGGAAAATATTAAAAGGGAAATGAATGAAAAGTTAAAACTCGAAACGACAACCAGCGGAACAAATACCATTTTTCTTTAAATCAAGAGTACTAAAAAATATCCAAAGCATTAAATAAATATTTACAGATTATTTAATCTTGACCTTGACTGTCACTTTGATCATACAGTTTATCATATACAGCCAACTATTAATACAGAAAAATAAAATTATATAGCTTTAAACTGTTACAAAAAACAAAACAACAACTACGACATTGGAGTATTTGGACACAAATTAGCTGGTGGTAGAAATTTTGGCTGGTGAAGGAACATCTGCAGATTTGTAAGTGGGAGCGGTGAGTGGACTTTGACTAAATTAATATTCAGATATATTACTTTCTCCAACTTTCAATTCTGGATTAAATTTGACAAAACATTTTCGAAATTCGGGCGTGTAAAGGAAAATCGTACGCGTAAGCAGTTAGTGGAATGCTTCATAGAACAGAGTTTCCATTTCCTGGATGCAGAAAAGCTTCCATACTTCCGGTAGTGAAGAAGAGAACTATAACTGCAGGAAATATTGTAAGAGCAGATTAATACTGGAACGTGAGAACTTGGGCAGACGCAGAAAAAGAAAATTAATAGAAAACTTTATTTAAAATTGAAACATATGTAATTCGAATAAATTTAAAATCATCTTACTACAAAAAGCTTCCATTTTCACTTGTTGAATATTTATAATTTCTTAATATTTTTAAGCTAAAGTACTTCAGAGATGTTAGTGTCAGCATGACATAGCTTAAAAAGTATTTTATTTTATTTTTAAATCATATTCGTAGACACTCCTTTCATAATAAATCCAAACTATAATGTAATTATTATTTTGAATAATTAGGGGTAAACGGAATTATCAATATACAATTAGAGCTGTATTTTAAAATAAAATTATTTGTAATGAGGGGGGTGGGAAACCTAAGGTTACAAGTTATTTTTTTCAGAATTAGATTTAAACGTGGTTATAATTGATGCAAATAAAACATTACTCATTAGAAATATTACTCTATATTCAATGTCTACCCAGTTAAGCCATGATATAACCATGATAGATACATGAATGTTTAACGTTTTATTAAAGTTTTTAAAATCGAAAATAGGTTTTCACAAAATGATTAAATTGTTATTTGTACCAATCAGCCTCTAACCCATTCCAGTCATGATTGATAACGTAACTGAATTTTATACGAGCATTTTTATCTCAATATACTTTTTCTTTTCTAGATGACACTAAAATAAAAAAAATATTTGGGAATTTTAACAAACAACTATTTTCCTATTAAACACGAGATCGCCATCTATAATTTCGAAACGTAGTGATAACACTTGGGTTCTTTATCAGCTGATAAGAACATTTAGGGACAGAACAGGTTAGGTGTTGTTTAGTTCAGCTGTTTTGAGTAACTCTCCGTCTTCATAGAATATGTCTTTGATAGGATCACGGGGAAATCAAATCTTTAAGTTATTTATAAGGCGGAGAATCAGAGCAGAATACCCGAGAAGTTTGGTATCGTTTTCTAGAACTTCAGTTTACCCAGTGCTTATTACGAAAAAGTAGGTATTTAGAAATGCTTCAGATCATTTAATTATTTCGGAATCTCCTGGGATTTTTATTATAATTATTCTTAATTTCATATTTTAATTGTAGCGTTAAACCTCAACTTTTTGGTGGTGAAGTAATACATGGAAGATGGAGTGTTGTGGGACACAGATTTTATGCAGATTTTCCAAAGCACAAGAAAGTGCCCCTTCCTGCCTTGTCTCCTACCATGGAAAGAGGTTCCATTGTGAGCTGGGCTAAAAAAGAAGGTATGTCCTAAGTGTTACAATATGAGAATAGACATTTAAAAGTGTATTGAGTTTTAAATTTAGTTTCGTTCTTGTAGGCGACAAGTTAAATGAAGGAGACTTACTGGCCGAAATCGAAACCGACAAAGCTACTATGGGCTTTGAAACTCCAGATGAAGGGTATCTTGCTAAGATCCTGTTACCAGCTGGGTCTAAGGACATACCTGTTGGAAAGGTGTGTTTATAGTCATATTAAACCTGAGTTATTTAAGTATCTTTTTATTTATTATTATTTTGTTCTTAGCTCGTGTGCATAATCGTTGAAAATAAAGAAGATGTGGATAAGTTTAAAGACTTCAAAGACGATGGTTCTGCTGCTGCTGCTGCCAAAGCTCCTACACCACCTCCAGCTCCTAGTGCACCGTCTACGGCACCGCCAGCCGCTAGTGCTCCGGTTACAGCACCACCAGCTGCAGAACCTGTATCCCTCACGGAAAAGGGCAGAATTTATGCCAGTCCGATGGCTAAGAATCTTGCTATGAAGAAAGGAATCAAATTAGAGGTAAATTTTTTATTCCATAACTCTAGAATTATTAATAACTTATTCTTTAGTGCCTTTGTTCCGATTTATTTTTCTTCATCATTGTTATATCATGTTAAGTCTCATTATCATTGTTATATTCCATGTATATATTTCTTATTTCTTGGGCTATTTTTTGTAATTATGTTATGAAAAGAGTAATTCTTATTCAATTACTCATTTAATTCTTAATATAAGTAATTAAGAAAGAAGACTGTTCCTGAGTGTTCATGTTTTTTTTTATTTTTCATTATTTTGAATAGCGATTGAATATAGTTACATATTCCTCACAACAATTAGCTAATGTTTATAACCACTTTTAATTTTATTGTGTAAAACTAATTTTATAACAATAAAAACAATGTGAACAGTTCACTGATGCTTTCAGTTACATTTGATATTATTAAGTATATAATTCTTAGTATTAAATTTAATGTTAAAATATTAACATTAATTTGACAACATTTTTCCAAGGACAAATTGATAAATAAAGAGGTAAAATTGTTATATTGAAAATAAAATTTTTATTTAATCATTTATTTTAGTCGGTTTCGATTCTCAAATTATTTAGGCAATTGTTTAATTACATATATAAATACCAAATCATTAGAAAAATATAAAGGCATACAGATGGCTAAAAACTGTTCCATATCAAAACAAACTGCTCCCACATAGTTGATGGTGTGATTAGCATGCCATGGATACATGATAGTATCATTCAGTCATGATATAAGAGCTTAGTACCTCATCACCTGGTGATAACAAATCATTCAAGTTGATAAAAAAAAATAAAGGCTGATATATTATAATTTATTGTTTTATTTATAACATAAATATCATTGGATATATCTATTATTACTACATTGTTTATTTTTATTTCATACTTGCTAGGATGAGGATATATGTCATTAAACTTATGCTAATGTGTTTGATATATTTAATTTATAATCTCTTTATATTATATGGGTAAAAATTATTGTCTTAAGTTTAGAATTTTCATATATAAAGCAAAATTGAGACAGTCAAAATTAAGGTTCTCATATATGAAGGGTAAAACATATTAGATCTTAAAACTGAAGGTGAACAATTCTTCCATATATATATATATATATATATATACACACTTTTTTGTTTCAAAATGTATCCCTATCATTTTCAGGGATCACAACTTTGTTTTTATTTAAGACCAACAATGTTTCAATTAATTGGTAATTGCAAGACAATAAGACCAACAATCTTTCAATAACACACTAATTGTAAGATTAATTCATGCAATATTTCAAAAAGCGATTGAAAATCATGAAAAATATACATAAACTTGTTCTCCTAAAATGTTGAAATAATTAAAAATATTCTAGAGTTACAATATTGTACCAAAATCGAAAAAACAAAACAAAAACAGAGTTGTACTATTTTCTTCTGTACACTTTATATATTACTGTTAAAATAATAAGACAGCATTATTTTTTCAGATTATAAAAATTGTTGAAATATTATCAATGAAAACTTTTAATGGTATATGTGGGGAAAATTATTGGAATATATTTCAAAATTATAACACCACATCTTTAATACATGTACATATTATTAAGTATTTTGTAAATAAAGTCTGAGTGTAAAGAAAAAAAGGTGTTCCAAGTTTTGAGTTTGTATGTTTACTGCAACTCAGGGAGTGCTAAAATGTCAATGTTGCCTTTAGCTTAATAATAATTTCTTCTGTTTTAAAATAAGTGATATTTAGGTTTGTATGTTGTTTGAATATATATTTACTAATATTAAGTATGATTCAATATTATTTTTCAGAATGTTGGAAAAGGCACAGGTCTATACGGTTCTATCACTGCCAAAGACTTAGAATCCGCAAAGGCTGAACCAGCAGGTGTTCCAGCAAGCAAAGTACCCGGAGCTCCTCCACAGAATTATAAAGATATTCCCCTCTCTAACATTAGATCTGTTATCGCTAAAAGACTACTCGAATCAAAACAGGTATCACAGTTGTAATTAGTTTTGCTGATAATTTAAGATTTTTGTTTATAAAATATTTAATCTATTGTATTTCTCAATTTGCAGACTATACCACATTACTACCTCTCTGTTGATATTTGTGTAGATGAATTATTAAAACTTCGTGAAACTTTAAATGAAAGCTTAGAAAAACAAAAGGTGAAGCTTAGTGTTAATGATTTTATTATCAAAGCAACAGCCCTGGCATCCAAGAAAATTCCTGAAGTCAATTCTCATTGGATGGGAACTTTTATTCGACAGTAAGTTTTATTTAAAAAAATCAATGTTGCTATCATTTTTAAGTAGTTTATTTTTAACTTTTCCAAACTTTATGGCTGAGTATTGCACTTAAACTTATTTAAAAATTAAATAATGGGAATACAGTAAATGATAATAAAAATGAAATAATATATAAAAATTAAACTATTGGAGTTAAACAGATCAAAAGTAGAAATAGTTTATCTTATTCCAGTAATTTCATTTTTATATATTACAGTAGAACCTCGATTATCCGTCAGGGTATGGGACCAAGATGGTGACGGATTTGGGAAATAGATGGATATGGGAGTGAGACATATGTTATATATATATATATATATATATATATATATATATATATATATATATATATATATATATATATATACATATACATATACATATACATATAGACACACATAAATTGAACAATATATTTCAAACATTCAACATTATATATTATATTTTCTTTTGCTTCTTGGAATCGTAACTTGTGAACAGCTAAATTCCTCATTTTCCTTAACAATAATATCTGTGTAGGTTTAACTTCCTTTTGATTTTCATACCATAAAATATAGCTGCTTAACATCTTTTCTGCTTCTGAGTGACTAATTACTATGTCGCTTTTGTGGCATTCATCAGATTGGTCTTCATCATCCACATTAGCTTTCAAAAGACTTTCAACAATTTCATCATCATTCAATAATTCATATCCCATATCCAGTTCATCGATGTAACCAGTCGATAGTATCATCTTGAGTAAGATTCCCTGTGTCTGGAATAATAGTCAGACAGTTCCACTGTGCTAACAAGCTGGCCAGCCTCCGTGTGGTTTTCTTCTGCTGGCAAAACCTTATTTATCGTTGGAGAGTGACAGGTGTAGCGTCCTTCCAGGCTTCTGCAACGTTATAAATAGCATCCCTTATGTTGTAACTTTTCAAAAAACCTGGAAGATCACAACAATTCTACAAAACCAGATTTTCAAGAAATTTTTTTAGGTAGCGAAGTTTTAGTGCTTCAATTACCCCTTGATCCATAGGCTGCAGTAGTTACGTGTTAGCAGGCAAAATCATGACAGAAATTTGCCTTAACATGGCAACATGTTAAAAAACATGAGCAGGGTTTTGGCTACCCGGGTTGGAAAATGAAGATAAAATTGATTCTTTATAGTAGTATTTTATTTTATTTTTTTAATGTATTGTTATGGATGGGTTAGGCCTCAATCATGGCTTCTTTGAGAATTGTATAGCTAATTACTTGAAATAATAGCCTGATAAGGTTTATAAAGTAATCATTATATTTGTATAAAACAGGTTTATAAGATTATACTACATTGAGTATTCTTCTAGGCATAATAATGTTGATGTGAATGTAGCTGTGAGCACTGATAAGGGCCTCATTACGCCAATCGTTTTCGGAGCCGATGGAAAAGGTTTGGTAGAAATTAGTAACACAGTTAAGTCTTTGGCAGGCAAAGCTAGGGATGGGAAGCTTCAGCCTCACGAATTTCAGGTTTAATATATATTTTTTAAACTAATGTTTTATTTAATTTATGTATCGTGTTTTTTCTTTTATATCTATATTTTAATTTTAGGGAGGTACCGTTACAGTATCAAATCTAGGGATGTTTGGAGTTACCCATTTCTGTGCCATTATAAACCCTCCACAATCTTCTATTCTGGCAATAGGAACAACACAGGACAGGATGGTACCAGAGGATGGAGTTGGGTAAGAATTTTATGAACTTCTTGTTACTTTCATAAAAACAAAATTTATTCAGAACTACCTACTTTAATAAAGACCTGCAACATGGATCGATATGCTGAATTTTAAAAATGGTTTTTATAATTTATGAAAATATCTATGATATAATTTATAATAACAGCCAATAATTTATTGTTTTTAGTGTCAAAAAAGTCTAGAAGTTGAGTAGATATTTAAAAAAAAACTATTTTAAATTTAAAGGAACTTTTCGATAAATGTTGAAAATCAGGGGGTGCACCAAATAAATTTTATACAAATAAGTTGATCTTATCTGTGTACAATTCATTGACTACAAAAGTAATTAAAAATAACAAAATTAAATATAAATTTTGTAACTTCATATGCTAATAACTATTTATTAAAAACAATATTTATTTTTTAATATCATGTAATGATATTATCTAATATGAATCACTAACTGCAGAGAGGCAACTAGTCTACTTTACTGAATTTTATAAGAGGCACCAAAAATGGATTGTATTCATATCATACTATTTATGAAATAATATAAAAATACTATTTTAAATATGTACACACTATGACCTTTATTTGCAGTTAATTATTTGTTATTAATGTTTTAACATTATTAATTGTTATTTTTAGTAATGTGTAATGATTTACTTATCTTTACAATTTTACTACTATTTTATTTTATACTATTTTTCATAACCGATATTTGATTATTTTATTTTAAATCTTTGCAGTGTACCTAAAAAGTTCATAACAGTGACTCTAAGCTGTGACCATCGGGTTGTCGATGGAGCCGTCGGGGCACAGTGGCTCTCAGTGTTTAGGGAAATGTTAGAAACACCCCACAAAATGCTTCTGTAGCTTTATAAAAGGTAGAACAACAGCAATAACGCAGAAACGGAATTATCAACGTCAGGCAAGTTTACAGTCTGCTCGACAAAAAAATAAGGCACAATGACCCTGTGTAATAATTCTTTTATATAGAAATGATAAAAGAGCATTTGTAAATGGTATTTATGTATTATAGAACAGAAATATGTTTATTTAGCCTCAGATGATAATTATGTAAATGTATAGCCATCGCTGTGACTGACGGTCGTTACAACTCTTGTTAGGCAGAACGCAAAAAATATATTGAAACTATAGAAATAAATGAACTTCTCATATTGAGAAGAAAAAGGATCTTTCATTCCTCTGAAAATTTGTATTATGTAAATATTTATAAAGATGTTTGTAGATATATATATATTGTTATACAAATTAATTTTTAAACCTAATTACATTTATGACTATTAATTTGGTGTACAATATTTTATAAAAAGCTACCTTTTTTATCTGTTTTAATTTATTGAGAAATTCTGTTACTACTTTTTGTAGTATTATATTAAATATTCCATTGCTACTCTCAGTAGTTACATAATTGTCTCATATATTCTTTATTATTAATCAAACTATGTTTCGACAGAATGATATTATTAAAATCTATAAATCTATTTTTTTATTAAAAAATATATTAATTTATGTTTTGTTATGTTTGTTTTTTTAATTAATTCAATCAAAACCTAAAATAAGGTTATGAATGATTAATGATTATTGGAATTTAAGTGAATAAAGAACTCTATAATAAAAAATCTTCTGTATGGTATAAGTACAAAACACAACACATGTATGGCATGTTTTTCCTAACTTTTTAATATTTAAATATAATTTAATTTTATGAATTAAATCGTAAAAGGAAACTAAGGGAAAATTATCGAATTTTGTTAACATCTTAACTAATTGGTAGGTTTAAAAAATAATTATATTTTCTCCAAAAATCGTAATATTCAATAATGTTAATTGAACGAAAGCCTAATACGGGACTGAGAGGGCAAGGATCGGTTACCTGTACTTTAGTTTCGATATTTCCTACTGATGTGCCTTTGTTTACATTTTTTAAATTTGATGATGAGAATGTGATAGGATGATGTGATCTATAAGAATAATAAAATATGTTAATTACTTGAAACTCTAATTTGAATTTTGTTTTTAAAAGAAGAATTCTGCATTGAAGGTAAAAATTAAATGCTTGATATTATATTTTGTTTAAAAAAAAATTACCATCTTCACCAAAGCCAGTTATGACTTTTTATAAATTGGTTTTGTTAGTAATTAATATTAAAAGTTATAAGAATTTCTATGATTTGTTGGAATTAAGGTAATTTTTAATTGCCATATCTTATATAATAATTATGCTTCAACATGAGATATGTATGCTATTTATTTTTTAAAGATTATAAATAAACTAATTTATGTTTTCCATTCCTATTTTTTATTATTTATTGTCTTCCATAAATTGCAGCTAATAATGCATTTCTATCTTTAGTTTTATAAACTGTCGCTAAAGTATAAGCAAACATTATTCTCAGAAATTTCTCTATTTAGCTTAAATGGCTAATGGAATGAGTATTTCTGATAATGTTAGTGTTTTTGTTATAAATTTACATTTTAATTTTTTAGTAAATAATCAGTGTGGTTATAATTGTCATCATATTTACATACTCGGAATGAGTTTGAACAATGGTAAGGTATTCTTTTTAACTTTATCTTTAATTAATTTAAAAATTTAATCAATTATTTTATTGCTGTCCTGCCTCGATGGTAAATTGTTATAGTGCCAAACAACGATAAGATCTATTAGTTATCTTGTGTATTTAACAAATGTTATTGCAGAAATGAATGCTCAAGAATCTCAATCTCAAGAATGCTTTGTGTTATAATTTTATTTTTATAATTAAATATTTGTTTAATATGAGGTTTGTTTGGTTATTTAAAGATTAGAAAAAAATAATATATATTTATTTTTTATTTATGTGCCATTTCTAAATAAAACATTGTGTTGTTAATTATATATAATATACTGTTATAAATAAATTTTACTGAATAAAAATTATGTTTTATATAAACCATAATCTACTGTAACTCATTTTCTTTCTGTTTATTAACTTCTCCAGTCTCAGATTAAGCCAAGAGGAAGCAAGTCAAGCAAAATGCTAGTGAAGAATTTTTCAACACCATAAGAATGGATTCAATCTTTGGAATGTTGGCTCTTGGTTTGATTTTGAAACAATTACATTATTTATATAAAAGAGCAGTTATTCTGATTTAAGAATTTGCTTCAAGCACAAATCTGTGTCCCAGAGATAAAGGACACCAAGTCCACAAAATAGGTAATGTTTTAGTTAAATTTTGATATAAATATGATCAATACTTTCAATTACTTATCGATGCCGATAAAAATGTGAACAATTTTCTATAAGTATCAAATAAACTAATTTTAATAGTTCTAAGTTATGGAAAAATCTATCTCCTGAACAATTATTATTATATTAATGAAGAGGTTGTTTGAAGAGCAACTAAGTAGACCAGAGGGGGAGGGGGTACTTGCTACAGTCCTGTAGTAAATTCCCAGAAATCCATATGTTCGCTAAAATACAGTATTACGAAAATGAAAATATAAACTTTAAAAAAATCAGAATAAGTTGCTTACCTTTAATTGTCTTTCAGGTTAGAGTAGAAGTTCTATCCACTTTCTGACAAAGTAATGTTAGTTTTTTTTTCACTCTTTGAATTATAAAAAAGAGAAAAGATGAAAACAAGAATTTAAATTCTCATGATGTGGAGTTTCACCAGTATTTAACATTAGCTTACAAAAATATAAATTACAAAAGAAAAGGAAATTAACAAATTTAATATTTGTTCAATTATATTTTGTAACAAATGGTTTAAATTAAAAGTAAACTAAAGTATTACTGTAAGTAGAAGAAAAAAAAAGAAGGGTAAAGGAATAATTTTTGAAGGTGAAAAATAAAACAGAATTGCACGAGCTTACAATATTTATTAAAACATAATATAAAAATATAATACAAATGTCAATGGAACTTATTTAAACAATAATTAACAAACCAGCCTATAAGAAATATAACGTCCAGCAGTTTCGGATGATCTAATGATTTTAACACACTGCCCTCTTTTTAAACCGAAGTACCTAGCCACTGGATCACCTGCTTGAATACGCATCAGTTGGTTTTCCTTCAGTTTGTATCGAGCTAAAAGTTCTTGTTTCTCTTCCGGTGTAAGAACAACATGTTCTGGTACTAATTCATGCTCTGTAATGTTAATCAGCAATTCGGACTCCAAGAACTGTTCCAAAATATATTTAGGAGCCATATCTACTAGAGACTGTTTGGCAGATGGAGTCATACCTTGTTGAACCACGATGATAGCTCTATGGATGTTCTCTTCTTGCATTCTCTGACAGTATGTTTTGATGGTTTTAATTCCAATTTTAGGCTCATCCGGGAAAAAGACGAACATCTGGTCTGTTGGGTCGTCATTATGAGCAACAAGAACTATCAAATCACTCCTAGCTGGCCTCTTTTCACTGGGTTTATTGCCGAACTGTTCCTTAAATTGATCCAAAGTTTGGTCCAATTCGTCTTGAGTGACTAAATATCCACGATCATGGCAAAGCTGCATGACGGTCTTCCTAATTCTCCATAATTTGTATGTTTCTTGCTCGTCATCCATTTCACTTATAAAAAAAATCTAATATTACTGAAAAAGGACCACACCTGTACACAAACTGAAGCTTCACTGAGGAGGAGGTTACATTCAAGGTAAGGAATGAGAACAATGGTAATAGAAATCGATACATCAATTTCAAATAAAATCGATTAAGTCAACTTCTTTAAAATCGAATTTATGTAATCGCGTTGACCAGTGAATTGTGTGGATATAAACGTAAGAACATGGTATAAATGGCAAGTAAGAATTTCAAAATTTAAATTATATTATTGTTAGTATATACAAGCTTTTTGTTATTACATAATGACTTTAATTAAGTGTTATTTATTGACCTATACCACAGATTTTTAATTGTATATTTAGGATCAAGTGATTGATTCTTATTGATAAAAATGTTTGAGAAAGCTAATTTATAAACAGTGTTTATTAAACACTATTTGGTAATTATTCTTAAGATTGTCGCTTCGAGTTAAGTTACAAGTTTTTAACAACTCATTCGATTACATTTTAATATTTTCCAAAAATACATATTCTTCAGCATGGACGAGAGAATGTAATTGTGGGAAATTTGTATACTTCGCTAATCATTTAATCTAGAAATTAACGTTTCAATCAACATATATCATCTATACTTCAAAATGTTAGTTGAAACTTATATTTCTTAATGAAGTTATTACAAAAATCTACTCATTAACTATAATTACACTATCTTGTCCATACTAGAGATCTCGATAACTTGTTTCTTTGGAAAATATTAAATATGAAACGAATAAATAGCTAAAACTTGTTGTAACTCAACTCGAAGCGACAACCTGTGGAGCATTTTCCCATTAATCTATTGATTTTTAATTAAAATATACATATTCAGTATGGAAACTTCCGTCCAATAACGGAAGCATGGATTATGTTCAGCCTTTATCAATGCATTTTCCAACCTAAAGAAGAATTTTAATTGAAGACAAACAGACCAATTCATTCGAAATGTTTTTATAACATTCGATAGAATAGTTTTAAAATAATTTTTAAGGTAACGTAATAGAACATATAAATGGTAAGATTGTTTTATTACTTCGTTCTTTAAACAAAACTCTTAATGGTTTCATAAAAACAAATAAAACATTACAAAAATTATGTACATTGAATAGCTATTCCTTCTTGTGTTTCTGACTTCATCTTTGAGTTATTCAAGACATCTTTGTGATGGTATAGCTTTTGGTGGTTGGACTTCTCTTCTACCGTCCCGTTTGTAGTAGAAATTACCTATAAAGTATAAATATATGTTTACATTTTTTTGTAAATAAAATACTAATAATGAATCATGTTACTATACTTTTATTTTTAATTTGAGGGGGATTCGTCAGGAATTTATATGTTTTATTAATAAACAGAACTTCTTAAATTATTCTGTTTGACGCTTCGGGATCTTATTTACATCGGAACATAATTTTTTTTTTAATCGTATAAATAAAATTCAACCAGCCCAGACTGGATTCAAATCGATGACAAAATTACACTCTCAGCCACAACATCTGACGGTGTTGAACTTGTATGGTTAACAAAAACTCCGTAAAATCATACAAAAAAAAAAAAGTGTTTCATAGCCAGAGAGGACCCACCCCCTGTCCCACCCCCACAGCCCTGAAGAAGACCAACAACGTAGGTCGAAACGTTGGCTAACAATAAATATCTTCTGAAATTACTTGAGAATTTCATTCAGTGACCTCTACCCGGACCAATTTCTTCAACAAAAAAAAAAAAATTAAAAATTACATTTATGGTCTATAGCTGCGTTATTTTACTGTTTACTTAAGTAAATCTATACATATAAAATGCTTTGTCCTGAATGACTGACGACTGACGGATCAACGCATAGTCTAAACCGGTGGTCGTAGAGACCTGAAACTTGGAGGATGTGTTCTTTGTATGACGTAGGCATCCGATAAGAAAGGATTTTCCGAAATCTACCCCTAGGTGGGTGAAAAAGGGGGGCAAAGTTTGTATACTTGCTCGCCTGTTTCTTACTCGCAAAATCTACATATTTTCGCCGAACAAAACAAATCAAGTAACAGTTCACTTCTCGCTGCTGCCGTACGACAAGTGAAACCGTTATACTAAGTAATCCTTTTCAATAAATTCAATAAAATTACATACCAATCCTTTACTGACACGTACAACAGTAAACTAGTGTCCGTCCCATTTGTTAATCAGTGTCAATGTATGTTTCACGGCTTTGCTGATCCGTCTGAGATGATATTTGATATGGATAATCTCAAGCCTGGAGAAGGACATAAGCTATTTTTTATCAACACCACAAAGGCGAAGTTTATATAAAACTGTAACCCGATTGACTAACACACCCAGCGGTCAACGCACAGCAGAAACCACTGGACTTAACATCTTGAAATTCGCAGATAGGTTCTTTGTATAGCTTAAATGAGCACTAAGAAAGGAATTTGGACAATCCCATCCCCAGGGTTTCTCCCTTAATATAATAGGGATTCAAAGATTGTATGGAATCCGTGTTTTGAAGTTAGACATCTGAAATTTCGGATGTACGAGTAACTTGTAGTTAAAAAAATAAAAATTATTTATTTAAATGATCTGTCACGAAACTTTACGTGGCAGACCAAATTCCATGCGAACGAAGCCCGGGGCAAAATCTAGTATTTAATATTTTACTATTAATTGTTTTAAAAATTATAACTACTTTTAATATAAAACGGAATAATAGGGAAAATGTGTAGGTCATTAGCATGTAAATCGTATTGCTATTAACAGAAGATAGATTATTGAGCTAGAAAATAGGGTTGGTGAGATAGTGGATTCCTGTGCAACACCACGTGAGGAAAAGGATAAAACAGAAAAGAGGTTTATTAGTAAACCGATTTTATGACGTTATGGAAGTTTTTAGATGACAATAATATGATCAACTGAATCAAAAGCTTTTGAAAAATCGAAGACTATGAAGGTAGTCATATTCTGTTTATGTTCGAAGGTTCAAAGTTGTGGGTAATGTTTAACAAATTGGATTGAGTGGAATCTTTGAATTGGAAACATTATAGGAAAGCTTTTCCATTCTTTGTTGAAATAAAGGTTTGAAGTCAGAACTATGGAGGGAATAGATCTCTAAGTCCCTAAAATACTGGGAAAACCGACCAGTCAACGTTACGCCAATTCAAGCTTCATTACACATACCGAAAGAAAATGATACCAAACAATACAAAGGGCAGCACATCTCACACCAACAGTCCAAACACTCTTCAAATAGAGGCAGCAAACTTGCTCCAAGACGCTCCTCAAGTTCTTTGTTAGTATTTCTGGACTTGAGGACAAGGTAAAGAAAGCGTTTATGAAGAAGAAAGGTAGCAGAGGAGAAACATGGCTTTAGTTTTCCTGGATTAATAGGATAATAAGAAGAGATTTTGGAGTTTATCTGAGAAAGTTGTTTGAGAAAATTGTGTTTAGCTTATACCTATAAAACATAAAAAAAAAAAATAAAAACTATAAAATATACATAAAATAAATACATATAAAACAAATTATTTGTTTATCGAAATGTTTATGAAAACAAAATACTCACCGCTTAGCTTGTCATTGACACCAGGAGGAAGACATGGCGGTTCTTCTGGTGTTCTTGGCGACATATCTGAGGGAAACCGGTTGTTCGGGAAGCAGTAGGGTCTTCCTAACAGAAATCGGCGCAAAGCCTGCATGAACGGGCTCAAGTTCCTGTTTTCTATCATCTTTATTCCTTTATAGGCTTTATATAAAATTCACTAAAATTTGGAGAGGTGATGAAAAAGAAAACTTTGCCCTCTTATAGAATTGACAAAACAAATTTTTTCGAATATTGAATCACATGTTCGAATATTATCATAATTATTTATTAATATGCTATAGTTCGTCAATAATTTTTTATACAAATTATATTGGACGTGATTTTTTTGTCATGTACACAATAACATTAAATTATTTCTATACAATTATTTACTCTTTTGTTTTGTGATTGTATATATAAATAAAGATTTAGGAAAAATCATTATTGTATTTTTAGATATACAGATGTATAATTTGTATATTTCTTTTAAATCAAATCTAAGTAGGAGACTATTTTTATGATGAGCCAATACTACATATTTTTAAGGAAGAAATAGTTGGGGGTGCAGTCAAAGAAAACACCAAAATAAGCAAAACATATTTATTATGTGCCGACGTTTCGGCCTACAATGTAGACCATCTTCAGGGCGAATAAAACACGAGGCAGCTAGGAGAGCTCAGAATGAAGTGAGAGCAATAATCAGATATATAGATTATTGCTCTCACTTCATTCTGAGCTCTCCTAGCTGCCTCGTGTTTTATTCGCCCTGAAGATGGCCTACATTGTAGGCCGAAATGTCGGCACATAATAAATAAGTTTTGCTTATTTTGGTGTTTTCTTTGACTGCACCCCCAACTATTTCTTCCTTAAATTAGAAGATACAGTCGACTAATTCTTCTCTAACTACATATTTTTGTTTATGAAATTGATTTCGTCTTGAATGATAATAATTTTCTTCCACATAGGAATTGATTTTACTTTAATCCCATAATTTTTTTTTAACCTGTACGGGTGCAACCCATGAAGGATATTGGACTTAGTACATGGTAGAGACTATCTTACAGACTATCTTAGTACATGTAAGGTAGAGGGCAAAGGTTGTACGGCGGGTGATAGTCCGAGATCACGCTAAGCCCCCCCGGTTTTTCCATAATTAAGGATATCCCCTTTATAGAGGCTGGGTAAGCCCCAGGAGGGACTTGTCCATGGTTGTTAGCAGATTAAATAATTTATCTGCCATAGTTGGATTTGAACTCCGGATCATCAGCACAGCAAATCAGTGCTGTTTTGTTAGTTTATGCATTTACTATGAATTTATTTATTGATCATGTCCTTGACAATATTTTCCTAGAAAAATTAAAGATATATAAAAAAATTCTAAATAATTATATATAAAATTGGAAATAAGAAATTGGTGCTGTAGGTAAGCTTTATTAATAATATGATGCTTAAGGATTACAATACTATTTATTAAATATCCACAATCTGATTTCATCTAAACACGAATTGAACCACTGAATGGAAAAAGGAAATAACTCGATTTTTGCTGTATTATAAACTGAGACAGCCTTTTTTCTCATCATATGTAGGCACATTTAGTGAGCAGAAAATGAGGATACCTCAATAGCTCTAGATCATTTAAAATCAATAGGTTGTATGGTGGTGAGCGGAACAAGGGAATAACTCGAGGAGAAGTTCAAACTGTGGATGTATGTATTTTGTGTGCATAATTTTTAAGAAAAAAAGGACCTGACGAGATACGTAGTTTTTTAAGTCATTACATGATCAACTTTTAACCAGAGTCTGTAAATTAGCTTTAAGTCTTTAGCGATGATTGCGGGGGACGAATTCGAAACAACACCCTAACGAGATTGTTTTTACGACTTACAGTGACAGAAGGATTAACAATATCCATCAGTATTTCCCAGTAAGGGTGCATAGCTTTTTAGCTTGTGATCGCAACTTTGCTTGTGTAAAAGTTGTTATAAGGAAACATGACCGTATATACCACCATCACAGTATAACGAGATGATAGCAATTCAGAACATTTATTTCTATTTAATTAAAAATAATTATAACATAAACATTTGGTGTCTTCTACAGTGCTATTAAGAATATTTTATATCATTTATTATAAAATGGGGAGTGGGGTATCTCAATGTGTAGAGCGTTGAGTTGCTGTGCAGGAGGTCTTGGGCTCGAATGCAGCTTTTTTAATCTGCTAACAGCTATAGATGCGAACCGTGGAATCTACAGATCCTCCTAAGGCTGGCCCAGCCTCTATAATAGTTGGAAAAACCTGGTGGTTGGGCGTTATATCGCCTGAATCACATCCCTGCTCAATCTTTAGCTTAGAAACATTACAGTCTCTACCATGTACTGAACTCTAGACTCTTCATGGGTTATATTGGTAATTTTTATTTATTTTTTTATCATTGTAATAGGATCATGACTTGTATGAGACGGTGTATATGGAAACCAATCAACGAATACGTTCAAATAAAAGGGAAGGAAGATATTTATGAAATCTCAGTAAATGATAGGGGATGAATTCGATATTGGCAAATTCATTTGGCGGAATGTTTTGGTCAAACAAATCGCCATGGAAACAATGCAACGATCGGCCTCAGGTCAGTCTAGCCCAGCAACTAGCAGCAGCTTCAAGGTTCGTTAAGGGCGTCATATATTTAATTTTTATTAATAATTTTAACAATAATAAAATAAATTCATAAATTCATGAATAAATGTAAACATATATAAGTATTAATATTATTATTGAATATAGATTAAAATTAATACCATATTATCAATTCATATAGCACAAGCTATATATATTTTTCTTAATATTAAAAAAAAATTATATATTTAAAAAGAACATAAACTTGCAAAAAATGTTATAATTAAAGAAATACAAAAAGTAACGATGGAGTAATTAGCCAAGGTAGACTTGTTGCATCATTTATATTGTCCATTATTTAGAACCATTTACAGTATTAATTTTTTTTTTAATTCGACTGCAATGAAATATGAAACACTAATTCTTTTGTATACCTTTAATTATCCAGATTCAATAGTATATGTAGATTACAGATTTTTCTCACGTATAAACAAATAAATTAATTGACCGATAATTTTGATTATTCTCAATATATTTTTGAAAATTGCTAATTATGTTAAATATAATATATTCAATGGGGTAAGCCCCATTAATTTAAAACTATTTTTTTTCTTAAGGTAAATTTCACCACCTTATGAATTAAAAAAAAGATGCAATTATACTGGATTAAAACATTTTGTTATACATACAACTGCTGTTAAGCTGTAGACATTATTTTTACTTTATCTTACCTTTTTATAAAATACGCAGTAATGTTAAGTTTTGCGATTGTCAAAATATTAATCTTTTATGGGCGCTTTTAAGGAACCACGGGGTCTTGTAAAATTGTAGCTCAAAAACGATCTCTGCGAAAACGAAATCATGTTACATTTTTTTTGGTAACTAAAACATTTTTTCAGTTCTTTTTTTTTAAATGTATTTATTGAAATAATTTTGTATTATAATAATACGTAAACAGAGTGAATGATTCATAATGGCGTGAGATAAATTTAAGTAGAGAAACCACCTAATGATATTACTAAAATAACATATTCTACTCCGAAAATCACGAGACCATCTTCTTTTCAGAAGCTCGGAGGATTATCGATATTTGAAGAGGTTGCTAGGTTTGAGACTAGTGAGTTTGATTGGAGGTAAAGTTTGTCATGAAAAGATTGATATCGGGTTCGGGCCAAGTCAGGAACAAATGGGACATTGAGTTCATTACGGATGATTTTATTCGTAACAAAATAAGGAGTATTGAGGATTTTACGAAGGATTGTGGATTATGAGGAATGGATATTATAATTGTCATCATAGTTGGTTTTTACATTGATTTTTTATAGTTTTTATTTTATGTGATTTTTTTATAATGATATTTTTTTATTATAATTAATATCATAGATGGTTTTGGAATTATATTACAACCCTTTGAGCAGACCTTCTCTCTCAGTGATTTTGCTGTCCAGAACTTTAGACCTAACCCTCG
Source organism: Arma custos (assembly GCA_037127475.1). NCBI lineage: Eukaryota > Metazoa > Arthropoda > Insecta > Hemiptera > Pentatomidae > Arma > Arma custos. The sequence continues at coordinate 65,599 of JBBAGI010000133.1, read as the reverse complement.
AGTTGAAGGAAATAGACATTCTGGGTAAAGAGCAGTATACAGAAGAATATATGAAGGTATTTAAGCATGTTTAGGATTTTGTTTATTTGTAATAAGGTTTGTTCAAATTATTTATTTTAATTAATTAATGTTCTTTATATTGGAAATAAGTCGATACCACCGAAACAAATGCAAAGTATCGAAAATGAAAAACATAACTTTCCAGGAAAGTGAAATAACTGTTTCAAGGTTCATTAAAAATCTGTTTGTATCGTCAAAGTTTTTTACCTATGCCTTACATATTATACTCTAAGACTTGTATTGTTAGTATTTCAATACATTACAAGGGAAAAATTTAATTAGAACTAGTTAATATATTAATCATCAGGAGAATAAAGCTTGAGTAATAAAGAAATTATTAATTTTCTAAATTAAACTATGTAATCAATACATACTATAATAATTTTTTTTTCAAGAATCGTCCAGGAAGGACCACGCGAATATCACTTAAATCTTCTTCACACTCCCCCCCCCCCCTTCCTTCTACTTCCAATACTCTCTCATCCTCCTAGACTGGTCCTCTCGCTCTTCCTTAGTCCATTTTCTCCCTCGTGTCTCCCTCCTTCCCGCAAGTACCCCAACTTCTTTTAGTTTTTTCCCGAAAAGCTCTCTATCCAAGCAGTCATTATCCTTGAATTTCAGCCTATCCAGCTTCTCCTTTATTTGTTTCAAATACCCACCTTTAATAATCCACATATACCCTTAAGCCTAGTACACACCTAGCGATAAAGTCGCAGAACATTGTATCGATACATTGTATCGCGACGGTATAGAACTGTCGCGATACATTGTCACGCGTCCACACCTAGCGCATTAGAGGATTCAAGCCAGTGCACTAACACAATCGACGCGATGTACCAATAAATTGCTATTTGTGATGTTAACTTGTGCTTAAATAATATAAGGTTAATTAAAAAAAAAAAAAGTATAACCCTAAAGGTTACTGGAGGAGAGCACTATTCTCTGGTGGGATAACTATGGCTTTGAATCTATTAGAAAAATTGAAATTAGAAGATGGGATGGGATTCAGAAATTTTGTTCGAATGAGCCCTGCTGATTTCGAAACCCTTCTGGAAATGGTTGGAGGAATTATTTCAAAAAATAACACTGTATTAAGAGAAACTATTCCATATGGATTTTTTTGTCCATATCATGATGACATCTCACATTTTTTGGAGAGTTGCTCCAACGCATCCCGTTTTTTATTCCTGTTTTTGTAATCAACAGATGTCACATCCCAAAGGCAAGGGAGCGCTTGAAAATTTTCAATTAAACGCAATGTTACCTCCATGGCGGCAAGGAGTAAACTGGAGCACGTGTCCCGGAACAAGTACACATTACGAAAAGTTGCGGAACACTGTATCGTGTTCCCCGTTTTTGCGGGGAACATGAGACTCGATACTTTTGTATCGCGACAGTTCCGGGACACCAGAAAAATGTCCCCATACTGAGACTTGACGTGACTATACTGAGACTTGTCCCGCGACACGTGTTCCGCGACAAAGTCGCTAGGTGTGTACTAGGCTTCATAGCTTAAGACTTTATCAAAAATTTTTTTTGTTCAGCCTCTTACTTTTCATCCTGACCACGTGGCCGTAGAACCTCAGTCTCCTGGTCCTGATGACTACTTCAAGATCTTCCAAATTTTTGTATATTTCTTCGTTGGATTTTCGCCTGTACCCGCTCTTGTGTTACTTTGGGTCCATGAATCCTACTCAGGATTTTTCTCTCAATCTTCAGGGCCTTCCCCAGACTCGGAAGGCTGGCTGTATCCATAACATACAGTGTTACTGGTCTTATTACTGTACAGTAGTGCCTTATTTTTGCATTGGAGGACAAATTTTTCTTGCCGTACATGTTTCCAGTGGCAACTTTATATTATATGTGGTTCTTGTGCCTTTTAGGCGACTCTACATGAATCTTATATCAAATACATATTAATCCTAAAGAAATTGCTATAGATCGAAAACGAAAAATGTGTGGAATTTTACACATACGATACTTAACATTTGTATCGAGGATCTGGTTAATGCAAGTTTTCTTTGTTATCCAATCTTTTTTTGGTAAGTATGAAAACCAAAATCGTTAAAAGTTGGTATTTTAATAAATCTTATGTTATTATATATCATATTTTGTCTCTTTCATGCTGTTTAACATTAAAGAATAAATTTTTTCTTCGTCAGACAAGACAAAAAATAAAATTTTGAATTTCATCAAATTTATTTTTACGAATTTGAACTAGGGACCGTGCTGCGTATAGTGCTCATAAAATCAATCTATTAGTTTAGATTAGTATTAACGAATGCGCAGTGCAGCGTCGCTTTTTCACTTATACTTCGCTAACTATATTTGTATTACCCTCTATAGCTTTCTCAATCATGGATGAAGAAGTTAGTGTCATATCATACTGCATCGATGATGAGGCATATCATCATATCTTCTTGATAATTCCCAGACACATGTTTCACAACCAACATTGCTACGACTGCTAGAACTGGGATACGAAATCATTCAACTCTCACCCAATTATCTTAACCAATCACCTAATAAATTACACTTTTTATAACAAAGTTTTACAAAATTAAAAAAAATCGAAACCAGAGTTGTAATAAAATTGCTTTTCGGGGCATCATTTTTTCAAGGGATCGATTTTTTTTTCTGTGAGAAAAATAAGTTTGTTACACAGCATTGTTATGAAAATAATAATAATTTAATTCAAGAATAGATATTATTTTAGCGTCTCTGTAAGTGAATAACATCGATACAAATGCCAATTTCGAATAAGAAAAAAATACATTATTCGTTTTTTATCTACAGTTTTTGCTTTCGAATTGTTAATTGATATAAAATTCATATTGAACAATATATAATAATATATGAAATCTTTTGAGGATTCACAATAATTTAGAATGAGCCTTGAGACAGTTTTCTCACTTACCTGGAAAGTCTTGTTTTTTACTTTCGATACTTTGCATTTGTATCGATACATATTATAGTATGTATTGATTACATAGTTCAATTTAGGAAATTAATTATTTGTTTATTACTCAACCTTTGTTCTACGGCTGATTTATATATTAGCTAGTTCTAATTATATTTTCCCTTGTAATGTATTGAAATACTTGTTACGGTTTATTTTTCAGATAAATCCCCAGCATACTGTACCTTTTCTTGTCGACGAGGATCTATCACTGTCAGAAAGGTTAGTAAAACATTGCTAATTGAATTAGTTTTGCCTCACAAGAATCTAAATACATTTAAATATTTGATAAAATACATATTAATTTTATGTTTTAATATAAATTTTATAATTTTACCATGATGTATATTCTATTATTCTCTGCAACTTTTTTTCCAGAAATAGAGTGACATGAATCAATAATATCACAGCATATAATCTTAAAATATGTATTACATAGATATTAAATGTAATATATGAAAATTTATTACTATTTTCATATATATATATATATATATACATACAATAATATTTGTTTTGAAGTTTTAAATTAATCTATATTTTAAAAACTACTATTGGTCGGAATGTATTCCTGGCAACACACAGCACTTTTTATGGAAATAAGCTTATTGATTTAAGGACAAGTAATTTTTATTTATTTATTTTATTGTTTTTTGTAGCGGGGCAATAATGATATATTTTGTGGAGGCTTATGGGAAAGACGATTCACTCTATCCAAGCGATCCAAAGAAGAGAGCTGTCATAAACCAGAGAATATTATTTGACGCCGGAACTCTTTGGATGCGAATAATGCAGTGTTTTATGGTATATAATTAATTTTATTATTAATTAAAATGATCAGTTATGGTATGACATAGCGAGCAATCAATCAAGTAATAATAATAATAAGACGAATCGATAAATAGGAAAAAAATGAAACAAGGACCATCGTGAACTGAACCAATCAGTTGACCAAATTTTGTCCCTCAAAGATGATTAATATTTTGAGATTTCCCTGACGATTAGTTGATATGTAACACACTTTAAAGTAACTATTTTAAAGCCTTTATTGTTGAAAACATACTAATATTTAAAAAATAGGAGTGGGGTAGCTCAGCGGTAGGTAACCTAAAGCTCTGAGTTGCTGTGCCAAAGGTCCCAAATTCAAATCCGGCTATGACAAATAAATTATTTAATCTGTTAACTGCGGGAGATAGGGAGACCCTCCTGGGGCTCGCAGAGCCTACATAAATTGGGCACCCTTCGTGGATCAAAAACCTGGAGGTTGAGCGTGATAAATCACCTCACTGCACAACCGTTGTCCTAGAAACAGTACAGACACTACCAGGTACTGAACCTAGAACCCTTCATGGGCTCTAGAGGTTCATACCTAGGTTAATATTTAAAACAAAATCTACATCTTTTAAAAATTACAGGTACCCGTTTTCCATCAGAATATGGGAGTCAACGATCTATTGTTGGATAGAGTTCACGATGGCTTCACAACTCTAAATTCATTTTTGGAAAGTAATCAGTGGGCAGCTGGAGACGATATCACTGTGGCGGATTATTGTCTAGTGACTACTGTAGCTACTGCAGAGGTATATACTATATTTATTTATCTTAAATAGTTTATGCAAATAATTATATTTCGTAAATTATGTACAATTTATTTCAACAGGCTGTGCGCTATGACATCAGCAAGTATTCGAACGTCAACGATTGGTTTACGAAATGCAAAGAAACTATGACAGATTATGACCAATTGATACAAAGTGCAATGGACAATCTCAGTGCACTTTTTGATGAAAAACTTAGCAATGTTGAACCCTGAAAAGTTAGCGAATTATTCCACTAGCATTTTTTGCACCAACGTTTTAATATGTTCCTTAGTAGAGTTGTGTGGTTGAATCGATGATAATAAACTTATATTTTAAAAATGTTGTATTTTAATTGTTATCCTCAATTACAAATTTTAGAGAAGGCATTTGAATTCTTGACCAACACACCTGATGTCATGATTGCATACAATTATATCATGATTACATTCAATATATCAACTTTCGTGCAATTGCGTTTTTGATGACTTTGAATCCATTATTAAAGTAATAATTAAGTTTTATTATGAATAAAATATCATGTTTAACAATAATTAAACAATGTGTTTACTTGAAATAGATTACGACTACTCTTTGAAATTTAACATCTTGTGAATATAAAGATTAAACATAATTGCAAAGGGACTTATAAAACAATAACAAATAAGAGGTATGTTAAATAATATAAAGAAATTCTAAAAATGTTTTAAGTTTTTTTTTTCTTTAAAGATGTCTACTATCATATAATACTCGCTATTCCATACTCCACCTTTTCTGTTTCATAGTGTAATTGATCTACAATAGTCAAAATAATTGTTCATTCATATAGGTTTTCAATAAAAGTAAGTTTAATAATTCTTTACATAAATTATTAATTGAACACGATACAATGAAATCAACAATAAAACTTGAACAGCTATCAGACAAAAAAGAAGAAATTACAAGGAAATATTTATTCAGTAAGAATCGTCGTGAACGTAACCATAAAAAAATCTATTTACCAGTTCAAGTTTTAACCTAATACATATTAACTTATTCAAATACCCAAAATAGTCTAAATAGCCAAATTTGAAAGATGAATCCATCAAGTTTACAGAATTAGTATCTAATTCTTTGAAGTGTGGAATTTTCATATTTTACGATATATCGATTATATTGTTCATCGATATATATGGAAAGAATTATTGTATCACTAGTTTATATAATAAATTATTTAAAACATTAATGGAGAAAAAAGAACCAAGCAGATATCGTTTTTTCACAATCCTTGGATATACATCATTCAAAAAATAGTCGAGAATAAATGCTCATAAACTTGCATCATAACAGAACATCGCATTGCAATGCTCAACACTGCTAAAATTGTATGATGAAAAATAATATAAATAAATAATAATTTTCATGTTTCTATACAATATTAATTCATAACTCAGTTTATTTTAAGATATTGCTTTTTGTTACGCATTTTTTCTCGTTTTAAACTTTTTTAACTACACAATTACAAATCACTGTTAATTAAATGTTGTTAGGTTGGTAACAATAGTAACTGCTTCTAGCATTACATTTTCATCACTTGTTAATTCAATTGCTGGTTTTCAGTTTATTTCATTTACTTTTCATATATTCATTTTTCTATTATAAGCAACTGCTAAATCGATAGGAATTTATGAATAATATAAAGTCTAAGGCAGCTTTATATTACTATATATCAGGTAATAGTATCAGTCACTGGCCTCCACTTCTGCCACAATTAAAAATGCTTGAAAAGATTGATTTAATTTTAGTTTAGCTTTATTAAATCATTTTTAAATTTGCTTCAGGAGTATTTAATAGCCAATCTTCCAACATCATATTAGGAGGATTAAAATCATAATTTTCGAACTAATAATTTAAAGCAATTATGTAAAGAAAACGTTTTCCTTCATGCTCTCCCAATATTAAATATTTAAGATCCACTTTAAAAAAGGTAGGTATTTGTGTTAATTTTTGAGTAATAATCTGTCTGAATCAATCCATTGGTGAATTTCATCAATGGATTAAATGCTGAATTTAGAAACTTATGTATATTTAATTTTATTTTATTAAAGAAAATGTCGACCCTGAAGGTAATGTAAAGGAAAGTAAGATGGCTGCAATCTCAATTTTGTTAAGTAGAATAATTTTTATTATTTTTGGGCTACTGTAAGAATAATAACGAGTTATATATTATTTGACCTCTTCAGTTCTCCTTATCTTTATAATTTTAAAACAAATAACTACATATCACATAAGTAAATTATATTGATAAGTTTTTTAATATGTGAATATGAGATGTGAAATGGGAACATTTGTATAATCTTTTTATCTTTTAATATACATAAATTAGCATACTTTTTTGTCCTAATTGAATCTTTTCTTTTAATTATAAATAACATTGAAAAAGCAAATATAAAGGATATTTAATCAATTTAAAAAGAGTAAGGAGTATTGGAGAAAAAATAAATGAGTGAATTAGGTAAAATGTACGTAGGTAACTTTTTAGGATTTGTTAGATACAAAGTTGCTTAAATAATGGAGGCTTCATCAGTTGAGAGAGTCTCAGGAATATTTGAATAATTAATAAATCTAATATTTAAAAGTTGTTAAGATTTTTAAATTGTTTCTAAATTTTAACATACTAATAACTATAACTTAATATTTATTGCTGAAGTTTTCTTCATCACTAGTGCTGAGAAAAAAAAATAACATCAATATTGAAATATCATAGATAACAATGAAATATTAAATAAGTAGAAACCTCTGGAATGGTAAAATAATGAAATGTAAAGAACAAAAGGTTAGTATATAAAAGTAATTTTAGCATAATAATATAGATTATAATATTGTAAATTTTAAAAATTACAAGAGTGAAAGGATGATATAAAATCTATGAAAAAAAAAATATATGAAAACCAATAAAATTACAAGAGACTAAATAAAACTAATTTGACAATTAAAAAATGTATTATAAGAACGTCGTAATAACATTTCAAAATTTTTTATTACAGTAATTATTAATTATTATCTCTTAAAAGCAAGACTGAAAAACCTGAGATGAAAATATTGGAACAACAAGGATAGGTGCATCTAATTGGAGAGACAGAGCAAAAGACGTAACGGTGGAAGAATCGCTTGGAGAAGTCCAAGGCCTGGGATGGGCATAATGCCAAAGTAAGTAAGTAATTATTAAATTAGATAAGGAATAAAATCACTTGTGGAATAATTTTGTAATAAATAATACATGATATGTAACTGATAAAAGTTAAGTTAATGTTAACAATTATTTAAATTAAATTGAAAGAGTCATTGATTGGAAGTCATGGCAAAATACATGGTAAAATGTAAGTAAAAAATATTGGCACACTATAAATAATAGTTATGAATTTCATTGGCCGCACCCCTGATTCTGCATATTCATTAAATCTATTTTCAACAATTTTCACAACAATTTAAATTGTTTCAATTAAAAAAGGGGGATTACATCCTTTTGTATTATTTTATTGTTCCTGCGAGCTTGTTGATTCCTTATCAACATATAAATCTGTTTGAATGTCCTTGAAATATTCAGTATATCCTTCCTCTTCCTGAAAAAAATAATGGTAACCATTGAAAGTTAGTCAATTATAGTAGCAAAATCAATAATAACTATTAAAATAAGTTTAGTAAAATGCTTACTTTTGAAGTTTCAATATAGCGTTGTAAAAGTCTTCTTAGTTCATAGTTGCTCTTCTTAAGTTTTTTAATTTCACTGTTGAGCTCATGGCGTTCTATAACAGTGAAATATTAAATTAGATTCAAGAATTACATTCAGATTTAATTTATACAATTCATCATACTGCTAAAATAAAAAAAAATAGATAAAAAGCTTTTTAAAGAAAAAAATTTAAATAAAAGAAAATAAATTAAAAAAAGATTTGCTTTTCTTTTTAACAAAGAAACAATAAAAAAAGAAAAAAGAATTTTATGTTTATTGAGTCAATATGTTAGCGTTTTTAGTAATAAATAACAGATTCAATTTCTGTATGTATGGAGTTGACTTGGTATTTTTTGGAGGGCTTGTGCAATATGTTTTAATCTGTTTTCTGGTGACTAAAATTATTGTTTGTGCCAGACAATATTTTTTTAAAAACAACTAGTTCTTGTTAATTAGTTAATAACAAACTTTGAAGTGCTTTGTGGTACGCTTGCAATGCCGTATACATCGTATCCCATAAATCTATTTTTTCTTTAGGAATGAGTTCGATAAAACTTTTCCAATAGTCATCAACATCTTTTTGTTCTATACATCTGGCTAGAGTTACTTTCATGCTTGATTTCAAATCATCCAATGATCTATTTGTCTTCCTGAAAAATAAATTTGTTCGAGTGATTAGGTATAACTATGGCTGTACTAAAAGATATTATTATGAAGTACTAAAATGAAAATAACTATTATTGTTGCGATGATACTGATAGAATTGAGCTGTTTATGTAAGTAGACTATTGTAATGTACATTATAGTTATTTATGTTTAAATGATATTGAGCTTGATATTTAAAAATATATACATATAAACATATCTGAAAAGTTGATAAAAAATAAGTTGGAGTCTTATTTTTATGTATTGACCTATCAATCTAAGCTAAGTTGTAATCCTTAAATAGGGCTGTTGATAACATCTACATGAATAGTATATCAGGGGCTGGATAGTTCATTAATCAAATCAATATAATCAATATCTGTACTGATAATGAACATGAAAACACTCAAACTAATATTTTTTTTCAGAACATGTAAAAAATTTGCTTAAGTAAAAACTAAGTATTAAGGATCAATGTGAACCTAAGTTAGCAGCGTAAAAGGAAGTACAGTCAGTGAAAAAAACAAAAAACATAAATAAGTAGTCTTATTTAACTGTGTGCTCACATTTTGGACTATAATTCAGGCCATGAAGTACAAACAATAACAAGTGAATATTGTAAGTAAAAGTAATAATAAGTAGTAACTAACAATAATATTAAAAGATAAGTACTGGTACAAACGTATTGAGAGCTGAAAATAATATAAAAGTAATTATAATTAAAAAAATGATGCAAATGATAAAAATTAAAATATTGTGAAAAGAAAGAAATCATTATTCATGTGAGACATATTAAAATGGAATGGTATAAATTTATTTAATACAATAGCTACTAGTGTGTATGAAAAAGATACAACTAGAGCCCCTGTGAATAAGTGTTTAAGTCTAATTTTCACGTACTTAAGTAAGCGGAATCGAGTTGTTTTTTTTAATACCACTTTATTACAACAATTGTCATATGTTGTAAGCTGACAATGATTTTTTCCACTTTTCCCGGTCCTGGCAGTCCTCCTCTGTAAGCCCTCTGGCTGCCTTTCCTTCCTGCAATCCATCGTACCATTTCTTTGCTGGACGTCCTCTTCTCCTCCTCTCCTTAGGGAAATAATTTATTATTCTCTTGGGCCATTGATTTCCTGACATTCTCATTACATGGCCCTACCAGCTCAGCTATTCGGTTTCGATAGTGTAAAAGATATTGTAGGGTTCCTGTACTTTTTCTCTGATCACGTGGTTAGGGATGTGCTGGAGTTTCGATATGCTACTACTACGTCTCCAGAAGTCCATCTCCATCGCTAGGAGTTTCTTTTCTGGAATCGAGTTATTTTCGTAATGAAAAGGGGATAAGTTTGGCATTGGCTAGAAACGGAGTTATTGCTTATATTAAAACTCCATTTCAAGTCAAAACTAGGAGAATGACACGATTCCACTTGCCTCAATACAGTTAACACTCTCTGGAAAAATTCGACTTAACCAGTGCAGTGGGGCTGAAGTATATAATGTATAATATATTATATTATTTCTCCAGCATACTATATTTCTACTATCATATCATATCATTAATTTAGTTGAGAAATATTTTGTGTTTAGATTAGTAGTTCCAAGTAAGTGATTTGCGAGCAGCAGTTGACAGCACCCTTGTATATATTTTCTGTTCAGTCAACTTGCAGCTGTTTTATTATTTAATATAAATAATTCCTACAATTAACTGAGATGGATCAAAGAAGACATGAGCACAATGGGGTTAACTGGAGAAGAATACATGAACAAGAGAAAATGGAGGAGACTAATTGGCAAGTCTGAAGATTGATTGCGGTTTGTGTGGTCATCCCAGTAAGTGAGTAAGTACTGCTTATAAACAAAAATTTTAAATATTATTTACCTTTTCTGGTGTTTAAATGTTAGACGTAAAGCTTTAGTGTGTGAATGTTCTTTATAAAAGTACCTTTAAGCATTCTTATCGTCAAGATGATTGATTGTCTCTACATGCTGTAATTTCTGGCTCTTATAAATCAGTAACTACTAAAATAAAATAATTTCAAAACTATTATGTTGCAACTTACACTTTGTTAATATCAAATGTGTTTAGTGTAAACTCCTTAATGGCTTTAGCAATATCGATAGGATTAATGTGAGGTTGATGGGTAGGGTTATTGCAGAGTTTGACAACAGCATCAGGATCTGTAAACACATAATAATATTTAATAAATAATAAAGAATTTGTTTTTTTATATTAGATGAATAAATTAAATCATAAACTCATCATCCAATGATTGGGTCTGATAAAATAGTTGCTTTCTAAAATAGTTGTCATATAATATAAATTCCTTGAAACCTTAATTTCAAAATATGAAATGAATAAATATATATATGTTGGTATGTATTTTTGGTTCTTGAGATTTCGTCAATTAACGTATGCGTATGTATGGATTTTTCTTTATTATTAATAATATAAGTTTTCCAGGTTCTTGAGATTGAGTCAGTTCTTTTAATAGTGAAAAAAACAGGCTTTTAATGAATGAAATTAACTCTTTATAGCTACGTTTTTGTCCAACTCCTAATTTTCCAATTAATCTATAATGGGTATATGAAAGCTTTTATAATAAATACATCTTTGAATTGAAATTTATTTATACAAACACCGATGCCAATGAAGGAATTTATTTTTTTATAATTACCAACCTTTAAAGAAGCCAGCCTTACAAAGAGAGTTGGGGTAAATTTAACTTAATTATTAAACAAAATAATAAAAATAGAGGAGGTATAGAAATTGCCCAAAACAATATTTTTAAATTAAATTTTGTGTATACTGTAAATTATATGTTATATAAATAATTATTATTTATTACTTTTATAAATAATATTTGAGTATACATCTCTGACCTTTTTATGAGAAGATCTGTAAAATTGCATTTGATACTACCACAACAATAATAACCATGAAATGAAGATACCAATACAGATACTCAATACTAAGCAGTTTTATAAAGCCTAAATCTACTTACTTGCTTACTTAATTGTTAGTTTTTAAGAAATTTGTAAAGACGGTTTATAGAAGCATAGCATTTTAAATTTAAAGATCTCACTTTTAGAAGAAGAAATATAAAATCATATGGAGATTTTCTTTAAATTTTAAGCAGTATTAGTCTGTTTTAAATTAAGAAGGAATGCATAGTATTTATCGATAAATAAAATATAAAAGCGAATAACGGTAAAAAATTGAATTTTGCATTATAGAAAGCAATATATTAGAAAAAATAGCATGACGAAAAAGTTAATAAAATAGTTAAACTATTATCTATTACTCTTTAAACTAATAAATAAATATAATAAAAACTCTCTTAACTGGTTCCTGGATTAACCGGTGGTGAAAATATAAAAAATAATTATAAAATAATAATAATTATAAATAATGACTAGTTTCAGTATTTACGCTACCATCAGAATTAAGACAAGGCTCTTTACCAATTTCAATTAAACAAAATAAATCAACTGTCAAGTATTGAAAGCTGAACAATTGTTTATGCACTTGATAATGGTATGAAAAATGTTTAATTAATATTTAATTAAATAAGTCTAATAAAAAATTTAAAAAGTGATGGAAGGATAAGCAAATTTTGTTTTGAAACTGATGATATAAATACCTTTAATTATCGTTACACCAGGACTTTTTGTATCTTCAAAATTTTCATCAAAACAGGCTTCGTTCAAGTTAGACACATACCAATCAACAGGATATTCTTGTGATGTCATTCCTATAAATACAATTAGAAATATTCAATGTGCTTAGATAAACTAAAGAAAGTACAACTATAGTCAATGAAGGGTCTTGGGCTGAGTGTATGGTAGGCACCCAACGGTTATGTAGGGAGTGCTGAGATCAAATATAACTGCCAAGTTTTTCCCCAATTATTAGGAGTACTCACTTTGTAGAGGCTGGGCGAGTCCCAGGAGGGTCTGGAGACCCTACAAGGTCAATCTAAGGCTGGTTAAGAGATAAAATAATTCATCTACCATAGCCTTATCAAATCCTGGGATCTTCAGCCCATCAGCTCCTTTGCTCCCTTAGATATATTAGTATCTTGGAAAATCACTCCAATATCAATCATGGGAGAACATAGCTTGACTTTATTTCTTTTAATTCATTTTGCATCTGAATTATTCGAATATCCTCATGATTATAGGATGCCAGAGAGACCAGTTATCCCAAGGTTAGATTTTTGATTCAGGCATTCATTGAATATTACTGATTAAGGCTACTCCTAGCTTTCTTTATTCAGAATCGCAATCATCCAGATGATGGGTGAACTACCTGACATCAGTGTTGAAAGGAAATAATATAATAACTCAAATATTTATTCCAGTATTTAAGACAACATTTTTTTTTAATTAAGAAAATATATAGATATATTGTTTTGCTCATGAATAATTATTCAATAAAAAATTCACTGTTCAACAATTTTTATAGTAATTATTATCAATGGATCAATAATAATCGGATGGAAAATATTTTATAACTTTTACCAAATAATCTATGCTTTTCAATGATATCTTCTTCTTTTATTTCTGTATGATCTTTTTCTTCTGGTTTAATTTTCATTTTGTCTTGTAGTACTTGACTTAATTGTTGTTCACTGAAAAAAATTTACAATAAACACATTTTTAATAATATTATTTAATCTCGTTCATGTTATGCACATATTGAGTCATTCAAATGCTGTAATTTTATTCACTATCTCACAAGTCAGTAATCAATAGATTGTAATAAACAAATAATTGTAATAACAAATAAGTTAATCTCACAGAAAATATAATAATAATAAATTCTTTATTTATTCTGGGAAAAGTTTCTTTATAACAATAACATAAGAAACGACATGTGGACAAGTGTCCTAAAAGTAAGTAAAATGTAATTAGAAATATAGATGAGTTTGTTGTCAGTTTATATTTAGAATATCAAAATAGGCAGGAAATAAAAGAATTTTTTTTTTTAATTTTGATTAGAAATATAATCTAGTAAATGGGTATTTATTTTTATATAAGATTTGATGCATTTAGTTCTATGAACATTATAAAATCATGTAACTGTGACAGTAGGTTATTTATTTTTAATTAGAGCAATATTCATAAATAAATTTTATTGGACCTGCTGTTACATTATTTAAATTTTGTCTTTAAACTTCATTAATGGAAGAATTGAATTTATCTTTAGATTAATAAAATTCTTTAGTCATCATCATCATAATCATTTTATCCCCATTTACCGCTGATGCAGTGTGGGGTCACAATTTGTAGAATCTGGACCAGATGTCTCATTCCTGGGCCAACTCTCTTCTCTTACTCCAGTCCCTATCCTGCCTCCTGAACGCCTCTTTAACACTCTCCTCCCAAGAAATGTGAAATCTTCCTCTTGGTCTTCTTCCCTCCACGCGAGATTCGTATGTCTTCCTGGCATTTCTTTCCTGGTCCATCCTAAGGAGGTGACCGAACGACCTTAGCTTGTGCTCCTCTAGAATGGTCTCAGCCAGCTTAACTTTGAGACCATTCTGTATGGTACTGTTGTGTATCCTATATCGTTGTGTCCTTCCTTCCACTTTACAAAGATAACGCATCTCCACGGATTGGATCCTATTCTTGTGTTTCGAGGTGAGGGTCCTCGAATCGGAAGAGTAGGAAAGAATACGGAGGAACATCGATTTATAAATCATCATTTTAGTTTTTCTAGTCACTTTCCTTTTACCCAGGAAACCCCGTCGTAGCAAACTAAATACTCTGCTAGCTGCACCGATTCTCTGAGAAACTTCCTCAACAATGTAGTTGTTTTCTTTAAGATGAGCACCTAGATATTTGAAATTATCAACCTGCTCTAATCTTTCACCGCTCGCTCTTATCTTCCTCATTATTCTCCGGGGTTACTTCCCTATTCTCATGCATTTGGTCTTTTCCGGGTTGATTCCCATGTTTATCTTTGCCATTTCCTCTTGAAGAACATTTATGTTGTATTGGAGGTCTTGTTCGTTGGAAGTCAGCAAGACCAGGTCATCCGCAAAAGCTAACACAGAAAATCTTGTGGGTTGTAAGTTTCTGTGTCCTAGCTGAAACTGTTTCATTCTTAGTTTAGCTTTCTTTATCGCTGTACCCTGAACTACTAAGAAAAGCAGTGGGCTCAAGCTACAACCTTGACAAATACCTTATTTTGTCTCGAATTCCTGTGACATGTGGCTCCTTGAAATTCTTTAGTATAATTTATAAAAAACTTAGATTTATTTTTTTCAAATTCATTGTTTTGTTTCTGAAAGTATAAATAAAATTTAGACAGCAAATTAGAACAATGACTCCATAATATACAGATATATCACTCCTTAATCAAGTATATAATTTTCATACAATATATTATTTCTTTCTATAATTTTTGTCGTAACATATAATGGCTACTTACTAGTCGGAATGATGGACCTCCTTGAATACAGTATCAGTGACGATTTTCAAATGATGCCTTATGTGTTCGGTTAGTATACACATAGTATCTGTTCCGGAAGAACTTTTGTCATCTCTGAAACAGAATAAAAAAGAAAATGTCAACTATTTATGGTGGGAGACAAATCACCTCCCTGCACAATCATTGTCCAAGAAACAGTACAATGTCTACTATGTACTGAATTTGAGACCTTTCAGGGGTTGTAGTGGAAGTTGTAATGTTATTTTAAATTTCTTAGCTCTACTGTAATGTATGTGTTTGGTAAATGAATATTTTCCATATTATTTATAATATATTATGTTTGATCATTTTGTAAACAAATTGTTTAGTGTTCAGAACAATTTCATATTATATTGATAAATTTGATTTAAACTACTTTAACTTACCTGGGGAAAAACCATAAACAACTAACAAACAAATACCTTTCTTCCACACCCCCTCTATCATCAGTCTGGACCATTTTATTATTTTGTCCTCTTATATCGGCATCGATGCAATCAGGACAAGTTATGTATTTCTCAAAGTATTTCGCTAATCGAATCATGTCTTTTTTGTTAGTAATTCCAAGAGCCTAGAATAGAAACATGGGTATGTTTATTTCTGACAGAACTACAAAATAATGTAAGTGTAGAATCAATACAATATGCTCATGAGTTTTATGCTGCATTAAAACTAACTGATACATAAACTGCTGATGTATCATAAATATTACAAAAAATATAATGATAAATAATTAAATGATAAAATAAATAATAATAATTAAACAAAATAAATTATAGAAATGATGTCATCAATTTCATAGAGTAATGAATAAAATAAAGTCTAAGTAAAAATGTTATAATATTTTTTGGTACTTGTGTATTAGCCGGTCTGCAGGGACTGTTCCGCCATTGTTTGTAAAATTCAGATACTCATAACACCTACCTTCTTATTCATATCGATGGAAATTGAAATTATTCATATTATTATTATGTAAGTACATTATTATTAGTATTCATTATTATATTATTCATATACTCATTCAATTGGAAATTGAAATATAAAAAATGTAATAACAAAATGTTAATTCTAGACCCTTCTAGCCGCATTCTTCTTCTGATTTAAATGTTTTCTCTCGATTTTCGTCAAAATCATCTCCATTTCTATCCTTGTCAAAACCCATTTGATGACCTTTTACCCATAATTTCATCTTTAAAACTATTCCAGACCTCTGGAAGTATTTTAACAGCTTCTTCTTTTAAAGACGTCTGTTCCTAAAGTGTTATTCTGTTCATTTTAAATTGGCAATAACAAAAGTTATACAAGGTAACATAAAAAAAGGTATGTATATACATAATAAATAAGAGATATATAGTAGAATTTTCAAGCTGGTAGTATAAAAACATATTTATAGCAATTAACTTACATTAAAAATTGCATCAAGCTCAATTAAAATTTTATCTTCCTTCGAAACCTTCACTGTTTGATTCTTCAAATGCATATCCAGGAAAAATGAAAAAGCTGAAGGCAATTTTTGTATAACCAATTTGACTAAATTCATAGTTTCAGTATCTTCTTTGATTTCTTCATCCGATTCTAATGGAGGCTTTTTTAAATTATTTTTTTTTGCCGCTGCAGAAAATGATTTTCAAATTAGAAAATAAAATGTGATAAATACTTTAATGGTGACTACAACTAAATAATAATTTTCAGTGATATGTATCAATCAGGAATTTTAAATATATTTAATTTGTTTATATTTTACCACAAACATTAAAAACAATATTCACAACAATACTATTTTCACATTAAGAAACAAAAATCTTTCATTTCACTCTGTCACTTACCCTAATTAATTTCTGCCTCATGAAAAAAAGTACCAAAATAACTATAAAACTATAATCATATTTGAATTCTTTCAGAAAATTATTCAAAAACTGCTCTGCTTTAAAAGAAAATCAGGTTATGTTCATTAAACAACTTGCAACTCCAGAAATGTGACAGTACTCTCTCAAATCATGCTTGCTATTTCTTCTATACATTTATGGTCCAATTGGAAAGATTGGTTAAAGAAATTCTGATGCTCTTATTAAATTATATCAAAAATATTCCAAAGTAAGTTAAATGGTTTGACTGGTTTCTCATTGAAAAATAAGATTTTTTCTGTCAAGAAAATTTGATTGTAGTTAACAAATATATAATATAGAGTTATCTTATTTTGCAGAATAGAGTATACACACTACAGTTTTAGTCATAAAAATTAAAAATAATACTTAAAGTAAATACAAGTTCTAGTTCCTCAAACTGTAAAATAGAAACTATGATTATGATAAAAAAATATAATGTGAGAAGATAAAGTATTCTCATAAAATAAGTTTATTATAAAGTTTATTAAGGGTATACTCAACTCAATACTTACTTGCACAAATTTTTACTCCGTTTCGATAAGAAGGCATAGAATCTCTTGGAAAACAGATTTCTGTAGGTCCTGCCCAAGGCATGTAAAGTACTTGTTCAAACAATATTTTGTCTCCAGCAAATATCTAAGAATAATAAGAAATATTTATTTTTTATAATAGAGATTTGCTCAAATGTGTATTTATATTTGTTATTTTTACTTTACAATATTATTAAAAATATTTAAAAATTATAACAATTAATAAATAAATAAAATAAAATAAATTATTAAAAATAAATTGGCCATTATTATTTTCTTGCATGATAATGTTTTAATGAATGGCATTTTACAAAATAAATAATACATAAATAAAATTACAATATAAAACAAAATAAATCAAGATAAAATTTATTTTAATATGTTTACTTTGGATAAGTGCATGGAAAAAGTTTTTTTTTTTCTGTAGACCATATTTTGCTGCCTATTTATAGATATATACAATTATTAGTGAAAATAATAATTAATTCATTAAGGTTCTCAATGAGTATGATTACCTCCTACACATTGATACGAGACACCAACCCATTATGTAAAGATTTGATGTTATTAAGATGGACTTTTAATTCTTATATAACATTTGCAATGTACTCAACTTGTCAATATAGATGAATACAAAAATAAAATGAATTTTTTATGAGTTTAAAAATGATTAATTAGGAAATTTATATATATTTGTAAGTATATAAATTATATATAATAATAATTACAACTTGAAGCAGCCATTGGAAAGCTCTCAACCAATCAGGGGCAGAAGCAGTGAAGAGGATTAACTTATCTCATTACACACCATTGGCTCAACTAATAATGGTGAGAATTTTAACAATTTTTATTTTGTATAAACTCGTCTCCAGAAATGATATTAAAGAACAAATTCTATTAGGAATTATTAAGTAAAAAAAAAAAAAATTAAATGAATTTTATTTCAAATGTAAAAAGTACCAACATAATATACAAGCAATATTATCTATAGTAATAGATAAATATAAATAAATCTAAGATTTGAAATCTGTAACAACAAAAATATTATTTTTTATTAATTTAATATTCAGCTATTTAAACATCATAAAACAATGTATAATTATGTTTTTCCCTTTGAGCTCTTGAGGATCATACTGCATTATATTTCAGTTTAATTTTTAAAGTAATACAGATTGTGGTGTATAGAAATATATACATAAGCATTTCAGATAACTTTCCATGACTTATTTATAATGAATTATTTATTTAATTTTGTTATAAACAAATGTAAATGAAACTCTTTAGATCACATACTTCATGTAAGATATCCTCAGCTCTTTTTCTGTTGAAATCCCACAAAGCAAAGTATTTCTTCGAATTGGCGGTGGCTAGATTGGTAGATCTTTCTTCTAATTCTTTTATGTTTCTTTTAAGAATATCTATCGCTGAAGCGTGATTGCTAATTTCTTTGGCTAAAGCTATAGTTCCAATTTTAATTTTGTTTTTTAATGTTTCTATATCATTCCTTAGTCTGAAGAAAACAATAATATATGTATTTAACACTAACAAAAACAAATAATAATATAAATATACAATAAAGTGTAAATATTAAAAAAACAAAACTGTTGATTAGAAATTTATAAGTGGTAAGTTATTATATATTATCAAGAATCAGAGAAGACTGGAACAGTATGAGAGAGAAAAGAAGTTCAGAATAAAAGAAGTATGGACACTTCTAAGTAGTTAGTCTTAATGGGCTCGTTCATAAATAATAATAATAATAATAAATATAATCATATTAGTCCCAATGTGAAACTAATATAACCACAAAACATTTTGTTTCACTGTTACTTTAATTTTATGCATAATAATTTAGAGCTAAATATCAAGGAATTCAATGGAATCATATAAATAGTACTTTATTTATTTAGAAGGAAGCTTGAAAGTACTCCTATGGTTAATTAGGGGAAAGCCACATTATAGTCAACTATAGTCTCCTTATTATTATATTATATTATTTAAGAGAACCATTCTAAGCAGTAAGGCATAATTTGAATAAACAAAGTAAGTACACACAAATTCAAGAAAATAATAAATAAATGACAAATTAGTCAAAATGGCAAGGAGGCATTTTATAGATTATTTACATGGAAATATTTTAGAGGCATTCTCTTTAATTGAACATAAACATAGTGTTATAAAAGATAATTATTTGGTTATCCTAAAACTAAATTGAAGAATTTTCTTAAATTAGTATAGTTCATGTAGGTTATACTTTTATTTATTTTAATAAAAACTTCATATTATAAATAATGAAAAGATTATTCTATAATTGAATGCTTATAAATGTTATTTTAAAATTATTTAAAAATAAAGAACATAGCCCAACATTATTCAGTTGAATTATAAGGAAATTGCTTATTTATTTTAAATCTGTCCACAAGATATTTTAGAGATTACTTACTGTAAAATACGTCTTTTGTTTTCACTTTTTACCATCTGATTTGAGCTTTGCCTTTTCAACAATAGTTGGTAGTTGTAAGAAATCTTTTCAATATTGAGAGCGCACATCGATCTCAACTGATCAAGTTCCAGGGTCATTTTCTGAAATGGTTAAATAATGCATATTCAATAACATATTCATCAAATGAATAGCAGCAATCAAAACAATAATATTCATAAACTTATGAGGAAATAATTCTACTATCACAAATATTGCTACCTTTTATAAGCTTCCAAGCACACTACATTAAAATCTGTTAATTTAAGCTTTGATATTTATGTAGAATAGTGTTCCTGGTGAAATTGTCGACACTATAATTGTATTTGAAACCATTTTGTCTAAACAGAAAAGATGATATTTTTGTATTAAACAATAAACTAGCATCATAATATGCAATTTCTCAAGTTTTATTGAGATAATTATCTTTTCAGTTTATAAGTATATATCAGAGGTAGACAAATTGAAGTTATTAATTCGTAATTGAAATTAAAAATTTCAGTTCAAATGTCATTACAATTAAAAAGTGTAATTTGTAGTTTTTATGCACAAATTGCCTTTTCTAATAAGTGTATTTGTAATTGCAATCCAAAATCTAATTACTTGAATTGGAAAATTTAATAGATGTTTACAGGTATAATGACAAAACAGTTGCAGGGAGGTTGAGTAATTGGTAGACTCAGATTGATAGATTGCGTAGCTGGTGATACCAGGAGGACGAGAGTGAACAGCTGGGTAACAACGGCCAATGATAAAAGAACATGGCGCTTGGTGTTGGAAGAGGCCAGGACTAGCCTGGTAGTAGCACCAGCATAAAAATAATAATAAATAATTGGTGTTTACAATTTTTAATTAGTAATTGCCATTGTAGGAGTTTTATTCATTTAATTATTAGTTTTTTTTTTACACAATAAAGTAATTTATTCAAGTATAATGCTTACAATAAAATCTCTTAACTGTAAGTGTATTAATTTTAACTCCTCGCCTATCCAGGCACTGCAGTATTATATAAATTTTGCATTATAAAATCTCAGGAGCCGTAGGAGATGATTAAATGCTTACACTCTGTTCATTAATTTTGTTGACTTTTTGTTAAGAAATCATTTTAATCTATCATAAATAATGTCACTTATACCATAGTACTAGTAGATAGTGTAGCCTAATTTATAAATAAGTATTATAGAGTGAAACTCATCTAGTATCAATATGAAAACTTTATTAAAACAATTAATCACCATAATTAATTATTTTTTAAATAAAAATTGTGTTATATTTTAAGTATACTTTCAACTAATGTAATGCAAGTTTTATTTCCATAATACCTTAATCCTTACAATAATGTTATTGACTAAAATAAAATATTTTAAAGTAGTTTATTTTATTTATATTTTCCATAGATGTAGCACTAATAAATAATTCTTATATTGACAAAATGTGAAGCTAAAAGCATTATTCACTAACTTTAAAATGAATTACTTAAAAATGCATCAAAAACAAAAATTCTGCATTACCATAGAGGAAGAAATAATAATTAAAGAAATAAATTATCATCTTAATTGTGATAATCTAAAAATTAAAAGTATCTTTCTCTTTCTCAACTTATTTTTGATACACTTAAACACTTTTATATGTTGTATCAATTGGAACAACTTCCCAACCATTTTAATGCAAATTTCACTCAACTAATCAATTTCACCAAATTTTGTAAGCAATAGATGAAGAAATTAAATTTTCATAAATACAGTTTAAATTAAAACTAAATTTTTCTAATTGTACCAATGGTTTTTCGGGACAAGAAAGTTGTCTTGAGAAAATCATAGAATTGAAATTAACAGATAACAGTCGGAAAATCAAAATGTTAATTTAAAACAGCATCACAACATTGTGAGAAAGTCAACTTAAAACAGCAATCCTTTAAGAAAATAACAATTAGCAGTTATTTTAATTTAGCCTTTCATCATTAACAATAGAAATATTGTTTGTAATGGCACTCATTGATTATATGTTTCTTTAAATAGAAAATATTTCACAAACTAACAAAAAGTTTAGAACCTCAATTTTACTCTTAATATTTAAAAAAATATTTTCTTTTTTATCTGAAAGGTGTAATTTACAATAAATATATTAGTTTTATTGGGTATAGGGAATGAAGAAAATATTTTTCTGTTTTGTTTCTATATTTTAACTAAAAGAAGGATTTTGAACAATATACATAATATATAATTGATTAAATTCTCTAATACAAAAGATTCGGAATAAAAAAGCAATAAGAAACGAAAATTGTGCATTATTTAGGTTTCCTGAGGCTTCAGAATAGAATATGCATTAAATTTAAACAAAAAACAAGATTCTTATTGTTTCGCCTTTTATCACTTAATTTAAAAGAAATAGTTTCAAAATCTGCCGTCAGAAAGCAGCACCAATCAAGGAACCCAAAATTCATAGTTCGAGAAGAATCCGCTAGATGCCAGCACTATCCAGACACGCATTCCCTAGTAGGATCCTAGCGAGAAAATTTTTATTTTGTATTAGGAGAGTAGGAAGTTACAGGAGCTCACTAGCTCGGTCGCTAAGGGTGCCGGCAAGTGCTGCTACCTAGCGGCGGAACTCGAAACTAAAATAGTTCGTAACTGTCACTAAGAGATGGCAGCACTATCGGGCCTCCTCCGACCCGAGCTAGTGAGCTCCTGTAACTTCCTACTCTCCTAATACAAAATAAAATTTTCAAGCTTGAATTCGACATGGGGAATAGGCGCTTGGATAGTGCTGGCATCTAACGGATTCTTTACGAACTATTATTTTTTTTAGTTCCCTTGATTGATGCTGCTATCTTTAGGCAAATTGATGAACTATTATTTTAAACAATTTATAGGGCTTCGGAATAAATCAAAAATGTTTATAAATGCTTGATATTAATAATTCATTCGTCACAAACCTTTTTGGTCTTATTAATAAAATAATATGTGAAGATGAAATGTAAAATAGAGAAATGAAAAACAATATAATATAGTCATTTAAAATGTATTACTATTTAATTCAAACCATAACCATTCCATCTTTTTATGAGAATATGTAATGTAACTTATAACGTATTCTTTATGATATATTAATGACAAATAAAATTAGAATATATTTCTTATTTAACTAATCATTTTTAAATTGAAATATTTAAAACTGAACTTAATTAATATAATTAAGACTTTTAACATATTTTCTAAAAATGCTGCTATGGTAAAACTTATTACTGATAAAAAAATTGACATATTAAATAGATTTTTTTTAGCTTTAAAAAATTGATCTCTTCAACAATTTTAACCATAAATGTGTAAAACCAAATTTTATAAATTAAGCAATACCAATCACTGATCAAGGCTCCAATTTTAGTACATAAAGGTCTGATTTTACTAGTGAAAATGTTAATTATGGAACTTAGTGTAAAAAGTGAATATTTCTACCAAAATAAAAATCGATGAACTTCAAAAATTCAATGAAATTTGTCACTTTACTTCTTCACTTCACTTCTTTAAAAATTGTTTTACGAACATAAAAAATGAAACATTTGAAGCATAGTGAAAATAAAGGAATTTTTATTTGTTTATCAAACAAATAAGTATTTTAATTATTATATTATTTTGAATGCATTCCATTACAGAGTCCTATTATCTTGTAGAATACATTAAAATAACTTAATAACTAAATATAAATAGGGAAAGTAGTTTTTTTTTTAATTAATTAACTATTTATATTCCTAATTAATTAATAAATTATCTTTAACGTTAATCAACTTGCTTGTCACACATAAAGGCCTCAAACCACAATATTGGTTCCACAAATAATTTCTTTAAAACATATAATAACACATTTAAAAAAAACAAAAAATAGTAAAATAAAAAATTATTAAAATAAAATAAATAGTAAAAATTGCATAATTCTAAGGCACTGTAAATTCACTGCCAATCATAATTAATCATTACATAATCTGGGATTTTATTGATGGGATTATTTTTCATTTTATATACTATTCAGTTGAGTTGTACTTATAAAGAATGGACCTAATAAGAACAAAATCAAATTTAAAAACTCACATGTATTATACTATTCAATTCATAGTCTAGTGCTCTTTGTTTTTCATTCTGCTCTATTGTGTCCATGTCAATTTTCAATTCGTGTTCTTCGATAAGTTTATATACCATGTTGACGGCAGCTTCATCTATATCATCTCTCTCTTTAATAAGAGCTTCCCAAATTTTCCTGTTATTGACAATAATATCTTCTTTTTCACTATCGATCATTTCCTAAAATTTTTTTCATTAAGAAAAACACCAGTACTGAATTTAATAAAATTTAAAAACGTGGTTCAATCATCACACAATAGTCTCTTACCACCTTTATTAAAATAAATTGTTCAAGTTTTGATATAGTTTCCCAGAGAGTTACATTTAGTTATCATAAAAATATTATTTTTTTATTTAATAATATACATACAAATATTATTAACTGCAGCAATCAATTAAATGGATGTTTATTTGGTTAAACAATAAGCTTTCCAACCATGTATTATACATCTATACTATTACAAACAAACAATATTTTCTCTTTATATATTTAATAGGTTAGTAAAAGTAAAAAAATATACCTGAAGTTTTTTTAATTGTAGTGTATAAGCATTTTTTAAAACACTTATTTGCTCTTCGATTCTGTCGACCAATATGTCAATTTCTAATCCCTGTTTTTCCAGCTCGTGAACAAAGTTTTCATCTTTATTTTTAAGTTCGTTCTTTAAATAATCTATCATCTCATCTTTACTGCGTAGAAGCTCACTGCACTTTTCTATTATACAAACGAAAATAAATCTTACTATAATGCATTTACCTGACATATCATATATTGTATTGTTAAGATGAAATGTTAAAAGTCTAAAATTTCAGAAGTAGTTTTAGTTTATGCTGAAATGTAACAGGGGTTATCGAAGGATACAATGGAAACAAAATAATTATTCAAGCATTGAAGAATTAAAGGGTAAAAAACAAATATTAAGAATGACTTAATGACACTTAGTCATATGTACAAACATGGTATAAATTTAATCGAGGAAAATTTTCCAGGGATTTTACAGAGATTCATAAATTTTTTAGAAATAGTTAGGAGAAATGGTTTATAATTAATCCAATGAAGCATTATATGGACTAATTGGGACATCAGAGTTTCGAGATGGAGGTGATGGTTAAGAAGATCAAAAGAAAAGCATTCTATCATTTCATTAATTAATAAATTCTACAAAAAATAATTTCTTTTATGTAAATATATATGATTCAAACTCTGCCTTTTAAAAAATTCGTCCCTCGATCGATTTCCAATGGATTACTAAGAGATTTTGTTGCTTCCCATCCTGCATGTATTGCTTCCAATTCAATCTCAGCCTTTTCATTGTCTTCAAGGACTAATTTTTCCAAAGTTTCACGGTAAACCTTTTCGTTTTCGACTCTCTTTAATTCTTTTTTAAGTGCTGCATGTTTAACATTTAAGACCTATAAATTAAGATATTTATAGGATATTATTATAAATTAAGAGATTTATAGGTGCTATAAATGTGTTTCAAATCAATGAATTTGCATGTGTAACAATAAGCAATAATAATTAAAAAATATTAGCTGCTTTTGGTGATTAGCATTTAATCCACACACATACACATCTACTAAAATATAAAAACATGGCATGTTATTTAAAATATCTAAAGCAAACCTAAAATTAAACACATCAAGAAGAAAAGTAGAATATTTAAGAATAAAAAAAATTCCTCATCATCTGAATACCAATACATATTACAAATAGGTCCGATAATTAATAATATAAATAATTATGTATTGAGTTAACAGATGAGGATACGTGTCACCCTGAGCAAATTCATCAAATAAACATTTTTGAGCGTTAACCCTTGATACTTACTTTATAAAAAGGATCAAGTATTAGAAAAAATAAAATAAATTTTTCTTCTTGTTACTGTAACTATAGAGTAATACATTTAACCAAAAGTTTTTACTTAAGACAAATAAACTGTCTTTTTGGTTTTTACATATAATAAGTTATTATGTTAGGGGAAAAAGGGATACATTGTACACTTCCTCAGTTCAATGATTATTGCATGCAAACATTTGAAATTTCTGGTAATATTTGGCAAACCAAACTTGACCCAATGGTTTAGTAAATTTCTCCGTTCTTCTTTTCTGGTATAATTTTAAATTTGAAATGCTTTTATTGTACTATACCTTTTCAAATTATAATAAATAACTTTGTATCTGTTCCGCAGGTTGTCGCTTCGAGTTGAGTTACAAGTAAAGTTTTAATTGTTAATTTGTTTCATATTATCTTTTGATTCTAATATTTTCCTAAAATACAATTACAAATACACATCCCAACTGTTATGATAATATATATCAAACAGTTTCCACTAATAAATTTCAATGTAGAATTTATCTATAATAACTAATAACTAATCATAGAGTGTTATAGAATATGTGAATTATTGTTATGAGTTCCTATGCTGTGAGGTTTCTTGTTGAAACTGGAAGCTGTTACTGTTTTTAGTAAATCCATAATGCGTCAGGCATATGATGTGCATAAAAATAAAAGGAATGTAATTAAGGTTAACATAAATAAAGTTTAATTGTTATAACATTAATTTATATTTATTAATTATAATGAATAATAACTCATATTTTAAATCATTTTAAGAGTCAAGATTAAAAAAAAAAAAAAAAAATCATTAAGCCCACATATTCAAACATATATCGTACAATATTACAATAAATACATTATGTACAAGTTGGTTTTATTCTACAATTATAATTCACCAATTATTAAAATTATCAAACGAATAACTTGCAGCGATCTTCTTCTTTTTAACGGGGACTTCTTCTTTAGTATTAGTATTACCAGGAGCACGCTTAGGATCTATGTATTTACCAATCCCGCTTTTGAATTCCGCCAAGGGCACATCTCTTTTGGGAATTATTTCTTTTGATTCTTGCACTTCTAGTGCAGCTTTCTCTCTTTCATCAGCTAGTTTTTCATCTGCTTCTTGAAAAGGATCGACAAATACCTGAGCAGCCAAAATAATTATATCTTCAATAGGTTTGTCTTTGTTGTCCACTTCTATCTTCTCCATCTTATTCAGAGTGTCAAGACCGCCAACAATCTGACCAAACACAGTATGTTTTCCATCTAAATGCCGACAGGATCTGTAAGTAATAAAGAATTGTGATTTATTCGTATTAGGGCCAGAATTGGCCATTGACAAGACACCTCGGCCTGCATGCTTTAAATGAGGTTTTATATCATCCTCGAAAGGTTTTCCCCAGAAAGATTCACCACCTGTGCCTGTTCCAGTGGGGTCTCCTCCTTGAATCATAAAATGACGAATTGATCTATGAAAAATTGTGGAATTATAGTAACCTTTCTGACAAAGTTTAATGAAGTTTTCACAAGTTTTGGGAACAATATTACAATGGAGTTCTACATTTAACAGTCCTAAATTTGTAATGAGCCTTACGTATCCCTTTTTATTTACCCTTTCATATCGAACATCATCTTCTTTTAAAATAGCTGCTTGTATTTTAGTTTCCGGAGCCATTGTGGTAGATGTCAATCCAGCAGCTACCTGTCCAGTTGAATAATGTGCGGCATTTATTTTATCTGCAACAGGTTTCTTTTCTTGCTCTAAAACCTGTGGTTTATATTCTCTTTTTAACTCGGACAAAATTTCTTGAGTTTCTTTGTTAATATTTTTAATCGAACCTCTATCCTGATGTGACTTCTCATCATTTTTGGCTTCTCTTGATGCTTTGATGTGGTAAAAATTTTCCATATTGAATTTCTGTAAATCATCAGGATCTTGAAGGGTCAACAAATCCGAACGATTGAATGGTACGTCATTTACAAGATCTTTCCAACAGTTAATCTTCAAATTAAGTTCTTCTACAGCTTCATAAGAGAATACATTACCGGTGGTTTGAACTACAACTACATGAGAATGCTGGGTAAAAGTTTTGAATAGAATTGGGCATTGCAGCTGGTTTTCTTTATCCCTTGAGAAATTCAATTTGATAAGACTTTTGGCCTCTAAAGGTTTACCAGTGACTGGATTTATTTTGCTCTTTTTCAGATATTCCAGAATAGCTTCCAAATCGAAAATATTACCTTGTTTATCGCAATATGGATTTTCGAAAGGGCGTAATGAGAGGCAGCAATGGTCAAACGGTAATCTCCGAAATTTCTTAATTTTCTCAGGTTTTTTACCACCATACAACGTACCCCATTCTGAATAAGTTAAATACATTTTGTCCTTCTGATGTTGTCGCTTCCCCATTTTGGAAGATTTTTATTGACGGCACACACAGAAACTTGTATTATAATATTTAAAAAAAACACTAAATCAGGCACAATTTCCCAATAAACAACTTTTTAATGTAACCTCTGCGGCAGGTTATCAATACTGGATTTCAGCAGTACATACTCCAAAGAGATCATACAGTTTACGAAATTTATGGCCGAAAAGAATGAAGTTAGATCGATATACAACATTGCTATGAAAGATTTAATAAATAATTGAAATAGCTCAATAAATATGTAATTATTTTTATAAATGTTTAAACGAAAATCTCTAAATATTTCTAAAAAATAAAATTACATATTTAAATATAATAAGATGTCTAACAAAATGTGAATGATCTAATCATTAATATGATATATAAATCAAAACTTGGTGTTTGATAATTATTTTAGACACATTTTAGAAGATAATTATTCCAAAATAATCTAAGCTACGAATTAGGTTTATCTGTTCTAACATCTACTCACAGATTCAGAACCATCGATGATTAGATCGTGCAAATCCAAAAGTCCATCTCGCATTTCTTTAGATAGAGGCGCTTCCTCCTTCTCAATTTCTGCCTCAGGTTCCCTGAAAATATATTTCTTTAATTATTTCATTTACCAGTCAGATCTTGTTGTTTCTTTATTCATTTAATGTCACTTTGTGCTGCTATGGCTAATCGAACAATGCTACATTGGGAATCCTACATTTTTCCTATCCAAGTTTTATTAGGATAGGAAACTGAAGTTCGTGTAATTTGTTGTTCGTAGTTTAAGGATAACGCAGCAATCTTTATTTTGATGACAAAGTAGCGTGAAAGGTGTTAACATCGACTTGGAGCGATTTAGGAATGCTCTGATACAAACTTCAAATTTATTTACTATTTAGTTGTCGCTATAAGATAATAAAATATTGCTAGTTTCATATGTCTGTTCGTATATAATATTCGTAGGTTTTTTTACATAACATTTATTTACTTATCTCCTAGTTCTTGTTGCTGATATTTCGTAAGAACGTCCCATGCATACTTCATTTCCTTCGGATTTGTGCAAAGCAAATTTATTTTGGCATCATCGATGTCGTGCGGAAGCGGAATATCTGGATCATTCGAGGATGTTTGCAGACTCTTTTCACTAGGAATTTTATTACATAGCTCGTGAGTTCTTTTGAGAACTTTTTTCAATCTGCCATAAGTAGGTAATATTTCGTGGATACGTTTTAATCTTGATCGTAACCTATTCTTCCGCGTTTTACTCTTAGTTCTCATGACCAGTTTGCTGAAGAACCAAAAACTCTATGAATGTGATTCAAAACATGTGTTTAAACGTTTTAATAAAATGGCGAGTTTACATATTCAAGGAACTTTTTAGTAGCGACGAAATTGCCTTTTGAGATCCAACTCGTTTTCTTAATTTTTAAAATTGGATTATCCCATTATTGTTGACCCGCCTTCTTATAAATATAACAGTGATCACTTTCTGCAAAATCATTATGATGATTTTTTTAATATTAAGTTGCTTAAACAGAGCGAACTTTTCATCTTTCAAGGCCAGTCAACTTGAATACCTAACATCAACCTATTTCATATTATAATTTCACTTAAATGAAGACAGTGCCTATTTAAAAATTCAAAAATTTTCTCTGAAAAATCGTGAATATATTCTGGCATTCGAAAATATCAACCTAACTGGACAAAAATAAATTTCTTATCCGTCTATTTGTGTATGTTTTAGGCATTTAATTTATTCCCTTCTAATACTCAGTGTATGACAACAGTATGAAGTGTTTACATAATCGTTTTTATTAAGTTATATCATAAATAGAATTAAATGATGACTGCACATCATGTGACCTAAAGCACATTTTCTATATCAGAGTTGACAATATTGTTTTGCCAAAAATGCTTTTTTCTAGCAGAAGTCCTGTTAATGGAAAATTGGTTATCGTGTAATTTTATTGCATTTACTGCTTTTAGACTATGTTACACTTTATACTTCATTTTCCCTACATAATCTTATATTATTAAGAAAATAGAAATCACATATTTGTTTATGGTCAGCTCTCTTCACCGCCAAGCAGTGATGAAGAGTGCTTGGATATGTTCATTGTGGTGTATGATGTAATTAGGCAATCGAATTGACATGAAAAATGATATATTAGAGGTATAGAGAGAATTTAAGTTCAGTTTATCTTTTTCTGAATAAGGAAACAAAATTGAAGCCTTGTAGAAAGAATATAAACTATATCTGGTACTCCACAAGAATAATATTGTTCAATCTCTAAGATCATTGGTTTTGCTTATTTTATATCCAACACTGTTATGCCTGTATTTGAGAAAAACAAAATATTCTATGTTTTGAGCATTTTCAAGTGATAATAAAAGATTTATATCTGGAATTTTTTTATTATATATAATTATAAATTATGGATATAATGGTCTATTTACATTTTTTAAACGATTCAATACCTACATGGATCAGTTAACTACAATAAGTATTAAATTAAAAAGATCTTTCGTAATGTGTGTCAAGATATTTTTACTGAATGCTTACCTACATTAAGTTCCAAACTTTGGATAAAGTAATATTTATAATGACAAAACCATTGATTTTATAAAATATTATGATTACTTACATGTTTCACCTTTTTTGCTATTTTAATGCAATGGATACAGAAACCCAACAACTGAAAATAACAACTAGATTCTATGGCAACTGATTGACAAGATAACGCCAATAAAATTCTACTGTTTGTGTATTCAATCCAGTACATTTTTTAATGTAATTTGATTTATCTGAATTGAGGCGTGGAGATGCAAGAAGGGATAAATCCATATTTTATCATTTTTAATTGTTTTTTTCTCACAAATTTAGTGTCATCTATGCGGTGGTACGTGGTTCACCACTCAAAACACGCCAAAGCCAATCTAATTTTTCTAAAAATAATTGTCTCAATAGTCATATCATAATAACCTAAAATATGCATATTTGTGCTTTCTGAAAAATTTTCAAATTTGGATTTACCCACTTTTGCATCTTAATGCCTCAATTCTAATAATTAAAATATTGAATGCATTTTAAATAAAATTATGTAGAATATATTAATTAAAGAAAAAACTACAACCCAAAAAGAGTTCAGCATTTGGAAATAAAATAGGAATATGATCTTCCCACCACAAAAGTCATAGACCAATTATTCGTCAAATTTAGTACTAAAATTATGTTCAACCTAATATGTTTCATTTCTCACGAGTTCAGGATGCCTAAGTTGTTAAAACCTTACCTTTTAGAAGATCTAGGAAACCCTTTCTATAGTAACATTTATGTGGCAGAAGAAAAAAGGGTAATTATTCCACAGTCGCTTCGAGTTGAGTCACAAGTTCATTTGTTCCCCTTTAATAATTTCCAAAAATACAACTTATAATGGGCTTTGATATGGAAAAGAGGATGTAATTATGGGAAATGTGTATACTTCGGTAATCATTTCATCAAGAAATGAATGTTTCAACAAACATACATCATCAACACTTCGAAATGTTAGTTGAAACTTTTATTTCTTGATGGAATGATTACCGAAATCTACTGATTTCTCATACTAAAACTCAGATTTATTTTTATTTTTGAGAATTTAAAAAGGGAAGAAATGAAATGTTTAAACTTATTGTGACAACTGAAGCGACAACGTCCGGAACTCATACAGAAAAAAAGCAAATTAACAAGCAAACAATAATTTGCCTTCATAAACATTGTTGACATACATATGTAGATAGTTGCAATTAAAATAAAAAATGAAGTAGGTATAAATTAAAATAAGAATAGAAAAAAGAAAAGAAAACAATTATGTTTATTTCAACATAATTAAAACAAAACTTTAAAATTTATAAAAATAATTAGAAACAATAGGCAACTTAATCATATGCCTGTTTATATAAACATATAAAATATGTTTTTTAAGAGGAACTTGTAATTAGTATAATAAACAATGATAAACATGACTACAATTTTTATCAATTTACAGGATCAATTGATAGTTCACTATTCCTATAATTACAATATTTAAAAATTAATAAGTGTCAGAAGAAATGAATAAGAATAAGTCATCTTATCATGTTTCAATTGATTAAACAATGATAATTAACAGATATTTATAAAACAAATTCGATTATAGAAATTTTAAAAATAAACATTAACATAAAGGAGCAAAAACTCCTTAAGGTACAAATACTTAACTTTTAGGATATAATTAAACAAATGCAAACGATTGTTCTTGAGCTAATAGTAAACAACTAAACAGCCAAAGTATTTCAAGATCACATTACAATATGTTTAAACAAAAACAAATATGCGTGATGATACGTCTAAATCTATAATGAGTATTAGTCATGAAGCCTCTAGTTTATCTTCATTTTCTAGACTTAGAATGTATTTTTTCTACTTTAATGTGATCTTGAAGAGATTCAAGGATTCTATTTTGCAATCTTCTGATTAAATCTAGACATATTAAGTTTATCAAATGAGCTTAGCTCTGAAGAGTAAGCTAGCGTTGATAATCAAATAAGTGTTTCAAATCACTTTTTGGTAAAAAAAAAATTGAAAAATATTACAAATAACATTCCATAGGAATGATTCAACTTTTTTTTTATAAAACTAATCGTAATAAAAATATAATGGTATACAATAATAAAATGAAAAATATACACCTTTCTTACAAAAATTAACAAATAAAAATATATTTTCTATATTACAAAAATAAATTCAATATTTATTTACACATATTTAAATATATATTTATACGTCTGATTAGAATGTATAAATATATTTACAAATAAAACAGTTTGTCTGATAGGGATTCTGAAGCTTCTTTGTGAATATTTTCACCTACTAAATAAGCAAGTCGGTGAGCGTACTGAAAAAAAAAAATTATTCATCTTTAGTCATTTAAATAATATCTGATTAATTCAACAAAACAGTAATTATTAACTGCAGTCTTTATTGAGCAAAACATTCAGGATAGATAAAAATTTTTATATTTAAATTACCTGACACGGAGCAGGAACTCTAATTGTTCCCGGCCAGTTATAATACAGATGAGTCAACATATATGTGAATCGTTGAATTTGATCTGGGGACATTGTCGTAGTATTTTTTACAACAATGTAATGTGTCGGAGAAACAGTTCCCTATAACAAAACAAGCAATAATAAATACAGATTATAATTTCAACAACAAATCATTTATTTGTTACTTATTTTTATTTGAAGAGAAAAAATATGCCCATGGCCGGGTCCTCTGGTCCTCTGTGACAGTACTCTACCAATTGAGCTACCAGAGTTGCTTACCAGCCGGGGACAAATCAGTTCTGTTATCTGATCCCATGTCCCAGTATTCTCGCAATTTTTGCGATGTATATACGAGAACGAATACTTTACTTAATTTTAGGATCTTGTTGACTCCCGTCACATTACTATTTATAATTTTTGGTTAATTGTTTTAATTTGTAACTATTTTTATTTGAAGAGAAAAGATATGCCCCGGCCGGGAGGAACCCACAACTCTCCATGACAGTACCTACCAACTGAGCTACTGGAGTCGCTTATCGCCGGAGGCATATCTTTTCTCTTCAAATAAAAATTGTTAAAAATTAAAACAATTAACCAAAAATTATAAATAGAAATATGAGGTAAGTCAACAAGATCCTAAAATTAAGTAATGTTCAAAGAACATTCGTTCTCGTCACAGAGGGACAGAGGACCCGGGTTCGAATACCGGCCGGGGGAATATCTTTTATCCTCAAATAAAAATAGTTAAAAATTAAAACAATTAACAAAAAATTATTGAATAACTATTAGTTGATCATAGAAATGTGGGGAAGAAAATTTGATATCATTACTTATTAACTATTAATTACCTGATTAACGTGTTGAGATACCAAGAAGAAATCATGAAGATAACGACGAGTAATAGTGTGATCCATGATAGTTCCTGGTAACGGATTCGAAAAGCTCTTATCACGTTCCTACAAAAAAAAACAATAATATTAATTAATATTACGTGTAATTGCAAAATGGAATTAGCCGTAGCATTACTATAGCATCGTCTGATTAGCCATAGCAGAATAAAGTGACGCTAAATAAGGTATAAACAAACAAATACAGTTAAGGAAGTTGGCATTTTTTTTAATCTAATGTTTTCTCTAGGTACTTTTGAGACTTAAAATGTATCCAGTGATTACACTAGCTATTCCTCTTTCAATTCATGACAAATATAAATTTTAATTAATAGTTTTAATTTTTCAAATTAATATTTATTATAGTGGAGAATGGAGATAATTGGGGAGTGCAATCAAAAAAACAACACCAAATAACTACAAGACTTATATATAATGTGTGCCGATGTTTCGACCATCTTCAGGGCTATGCGAGAGAAACAAACAGAACAAAAAATATATAAAAAACGTTACAGTGACAAGAATATAGTGCCATGTAATGTAGAAAATTAAAATAGTGACAGATATAATAAAATTAAAGATAACGAACAGAAATTAAAATAGTGACAGATATAATAATTAAAGATAACGAATATAAAATACAGAAAATAAATGTACAGAAATGATAATAATGTGGACATAATATAAAGGGAAAATGAGGAGGTAAACAGAAAGATACAAAATGAAAAGATTAAAATATAAAAAAAGGTGGAATATAAAGGATTTAGAAAAAACTAATTTAATTACAGATATAAAATGTATGATAATAGACTCCTAGAGGTTACATAAGTAAAATGTATGAAAAATAATACAAGAATATGTAGAAAGAAATGAATAGGTATCTCGTAGAATGACAGTTAGAAATTTAAAAATTTCTTCAAATTGTAAAATATAAGTATGGGATGTAATATAAAAATAGTTGATTGGGATGTAATATAAAAATAATTAATTGGATTAATAAATTTGAAAAATTAAAAATAATGCTTATAAATATGAACTCTTTGATTCCAACATATGATGGATGCCAAAATGATAAGGGAGAAATAGGAGAATTTATAGTGTGAGGGATGGAGAGAGGCTAAAGAGAATAAGATATAAAATATTAAGAAAAGACGCACCAACTGGGAGAGCCCGGGTGGACCGGGTAACCAACAATGAAAAATACGTTATGGAGCAAGACGGAAGCGCTAGCAGCGATCTTTAGTGTCCAAAAAAAAAAAAAACTAAGAGAAAGAGTATAGGAAAATGAATAAATAGGTAAATATATTGACAATAAAACAGAATTTAAGGTTTTTTGAGTAAATTAAAATTTTTTGGAGTAGATAGAGGAAAGGTGATGTGAGTCAGTCTTAAGATTGATAGCGGAGGAATCTAAATTGATGTGGATAGTTTCAGAGAGGATGCGTTTGTCATGGTTCTGAACAGTAGCTAGAATAGACGTATTATCAAAATCAAAAATGTGGTTTAAAGAAAGAGCATGTTCGGAGAGTTTAGAGGAGGTATGGTTATGGGAGGAAATGGCATCTTTAATAAGATCTTTAAGGAAGTTTTTAGTTTCACCGATGTAGGAAGAGTTGCAATTAGGAGTAGAACAGGGGATATGATAGATAACATGTGAACGCAGTTTAAGAGGAATAGTATCTTTGATACAGGTATAAATATGGGAGAGTTTGTTATGGGATTTAAAGGCAATACGTAAATTGGGGATAAAGGAATGTAAGTATTTTTGAATGTTATTAGAGAGGGAGGGTATATATGGCAAGGATCTGTATATAGGGATAGATGGTGGATGTGGAGACCGGGTGGGGGTGAGGGGGGGTTATAATGGTGATGGATGAGTTTATAGATAACGTTGGGAGGAAAATTTTTTAATAGGATTTCTTTGATGCGGTGGGTGTTGGTTTTATGGAAGCAGAGGTCAGAGAGGGATAGGCCACGGTGAATGATATTTTTAGCGACGTTAATTTTTAAGTGGTGCGGATGTTGGGAGTAATAATTAAGAAGTCTACCAGAGTAAGTTGATTAGTGCCGAGTTGAGTAGTATACCAATCTGTGGATAAGGTGTGGTCTGGATTTTTAATGATACGGAGGTCAAGAAAAGGTAGTGACTTATTGGATTCGAGTTCAACGGTGAAATGGAGGCGGGGATGGTATGAGTTGAAGGAAGATAATAAATCTGGAATAATGTTGGGATTTAGGATAAGGTAAAAGAACTGTCCATGGAAGGTATACTGTTACTGCAACGTTTTTAAAAATATTTTTTGTTCGGTTTGTTTCTCTCTCATAGCCCTGAAGATGGCCTACAAGGTAGGTTGAAACGTCGGCACACATTAAATATAAGTCTTTTATTTATTTGGTGTTGTTTTTTTGATTGCACCCCCCAACTATCTCCATTCTCCATTTTATCATCCAGTCAACTATTTTCCTCTCAAATATTTTTTGTAATACTATAAAATGTATAGCCAATAGATGAGGCGTTCAAGGTCCTCCAGCAAGGAACATATCACCCTTAGAGTAGCCATATAGTTACGAGAAATAACTTAATAGCGGCTGATTATCAAGAAATAATCATTATTTAATTATTTGACATTAATTTAATTTAATTCAAACATTAATTAGTTATTTGATATAAATATATATAAAAAAAAAATAAACAAGAAAATGACAAATTCCCTAACTTTTAATCTGAAACCTGGTAACTTACAACTCCAAACAGCCTTGTATTAATCCTCTTCTGTACAACTACAAAAAGGATCTTCGGAGTGTATTCGGGGGAAATCCTCTTGCACGCACTCATTATTTGAGGCAACTCATACTCTTCACAAAGACGAAGTTGACCGTCAGAAACTCCATCTCTGAATAATGTGATTTGCTCAGGATAATTTCCATTAATCTAAAAATAATCATTATCATAAAGTGAGTTGATGAAGAAATAAAAAAAAATTTGTACCACAACCCATGAAGAGTTTTGGGAGCAGTTCATGGTAGAAACTGTACTATTTCAAGGACAACGGTTGTGCAGGGAGGTGATTTATCCAAGATCA
Source organism: Arma custos (assembly GCA_037127475.1). Lineage (NCBI taxonomy): Eukaryota > Metazoa > Arthropoda > Insecta > Hemiptera > Pentatomidae > Arma > Arma custos. The sequence goes on along the minus strand of JBBAGI010000133.1, from coordinate 27,876 downwards.
CACTCAGCTGCAAGATTTTTCTTTTAATTAAGGGTACCCATTTTATAGAGGTAGAGTTGTCACATCCCTTAAGGATCCATAAATGGCTGTTAACAGAGAAATAATAATAATAATAAGTAATAATAATTTATCTGCCACAGCTGGATATGAGCCTGTAACCTTCAGCATAACTCAGCACTCTACCCTCCTCTAATTTAAATGTTTTCTTTCTACAAAATGGAACTATTAGATGTATAATTGTTTTTTTATCAACTCTTCATATTAACATCATAATAAAAATAAAGAACAGTTAGTTTACAATTGAAAGATGAAAAGTATACTATACCTCTCTATACTTCTGCAAAGAGGAAATCATACTGACTTGCAGACCATCTACAAATTCCAAACCCGCAGCCTGACTGTAAATTTTTGAATACCATCGGGTCAGAGGCTGGTTCAACGAACTGACCAGGGCTCCAACGCTGTTTGCTCTCTTCTTCGGGTCGTGATAGGTATCAAGTCCACAGACCATTGTGTATTTCTAAAAATGTACAAAGACTTAAGTAATGCTAATCAAAATATATCTAAAAAATATATTGATAATAATTAATTATCTATAAAAGAAAAAGAAAAGCTACAAAATAATTCTTGAATGACAGAATAAAACTTTATAATAATAATAATAATAATAATAATAATGTCTTTATTTATTCTGGGACGAGTCCCTATAGAATAACAATCCAGGCATTGTAAGCTATTAAAACTTAGAGTGCTAAATAATTACTTTTAATTAATTATTACAATTAATTTAATTAGTGAGAACGAATAAAAAAATGAACAAATAAAAAATGTGAATTACCTACAATAACAGTATTTCAAAAACATATTAGAAGAAAAGAAAGAAAAAAAATTAAAATAAGTTTACAATAATTATATAAGAGAAACAAATTTATGGTCACATATATCAAATTTATGCCAAGAAAAAAACAAAAAAGAAAGATTAAACAAGATTATCTGAGATTTACCTTTCATCCCTTTTTAATATCTATCTATATGACATTAATAATACATATGTACGTGGTTTAAATTCCACACACTCAAATATATGAATACAAAATAACACACACAAATGTACATCTAAAAACATCATTCATTCATCGAATAAAGAGAGCATTAAGTCAATACTGATCCCCTACTATTTTCGATTTTTTGGGAATTGTAGGGATAATAGGTGCTGGAATATACGGGATTTGAAGGTTGGAAGATTATTGGAACGACGAATGGAAGAAGGTATAGAGTTCCAAAGGGAGGAGGATCGGATCAGGAAAAGCTGCAGTTCGGTGGGATGCTGTATATAGATCAGAGAGCCGAGAACGGGTGTTGCGGGAGAGGACTGTGGTTTTGAATTGAAGGAGATCGAAAATGTAAGATGGTCGACGGGATTGGATTACTTGGTAAAGGAAAGATGCTAGGATTATACTAACAGATAACCCCATTTTACAAATAAAATACTACTTATTAAGAGACATAGGTTCTTAGGGAATAAAAACCTTCATCAGAAAAATACTTAAGAAACAAGATATTGTTGGGTTCAAGTTTTTGGCAACATTCAAGTCTTATCCCCAATCTTGTTAAATAAAACAAAAATATTGAAAAACAATAAATGTCTTCCTGGTGTTCTCATTAACTACTGCATTCAGATTACAGGTGAAATATATTGTTTATATACATCATATTGTATTAATCATATATATACTTTGTAATTTATAGTAGTTTGATCAATAAACAGATACTAAAAAACCTAGTATATTAATAACTGACAGTATATTAATTCTATCAGTAAAAACCCATTAAATAATCTGAATACAATATTTAATTTATCTTTATAACAACAAAACATGCACATCTAAACTCAATGTATGGAAGAAAGAAGGTAACGTTGAGATTACAAAAGTAACCAACAAGAAGATGACAGAAGTATTGCTTCTATGAATATATCTGAATATATATATATATATATATATATATATATATATATATATATATATATATTTATTAAGACCGTGGAAAAATTCCAACGAAAAGCCTTAAGTCTCCAAACTAAAACAGAAATAGAAATATCTGTCCAATATTTCGCCCATTCAGGCATCCTCAGGGTAGAAAGAGAATAACAGCAAAACAAAACCTGAATAATGCACCCAAGAAACATCCCACCACCTCGAAGGCTCAAATGCAACTAAAGAATCATAATTATTCATAATTAAATATTCTGAATACAATATTTAATTTATCTTTATAACAACAAAACATGCACATCTAAACTCAATGTATGGAAGAAAGAAGGTAACGTTGAGATTACAAAAGTAACCAACAAGAAGATGACAGAAGTATTGCTTCTATGAATATATCTGAATATATATATATATATATATATATATATATACATATATATATATATATATATATATATATATATATATACATATATATATAATTATCATAATTATGATTCTTTAGTTGCATTTGAGCCTTCGAGGTGGTGGGATGTTTCTTGGGTGCATTATTCAGGTTTTGTTTTGCTGTTATTCTCTTTCTACCCTGAGGATGCCTGAATGGGCGAAATATTGGACAGATATTTCTATTTCTGTTTTAGTTTGGAGAGTTAAGGCTTTTCGTTGGAATTTTTCCACGGTCTTAACATTTATGTAAGGTCTCTTTTTTACTTTTCATTATTATATATATTTATAATTTTCTATTCAATATGTGTCAGTATAAACATGAATCAATATCTTAATCTATTTATTGAAATTCAACTATGTTGATAAATCGGATCATTTAATAGTTGCAGCCTAAATGAAATGATTATAAAAACTCAAGACGTTTATTAAAAAACCTTTTTAGATGTTACAAACTTACCAGAGGTACGTTAACCGCCCACAATGTTCCACCAAGTTTACAATTCATCTGTAAAGCAACTTTCAAAGTAATAGCTTTAGAAGTCCCAGCTCTTCTAACTGTTCTCGACAGTATTACCTACAATGTTAATGATTAAAGAAAAAAAAAACTTAAATAATAAAAATGAAAATTGATTTTTTTGGTAAAATAATAAAGATCTATGGAAAAATATAAAAATACAATACAGAATTGTTAAAGATTATGATAATTAAGGAGAAAACAATGGACCGGATGGAGATAAAAAATAATTCCCTAAATAACGACATTCTGTATTAATAATTAATTCCCATTTTCTTTATTAATTAACTAATAACTACTTTAACTATTAAAGGAATTAATTTTTACTTCTACCCGAACCATTTCCTTCTCCATATTTATATTTTTAACTTGTAATTATTCAAAATTTATTAAGATAATTAATCAACTAAGTCCAGAGTTATTATATATTTAATTCATTAACCATAAGGTAGAGGATACCATGTCAAATTTTTGTATTTGTTTAGTTTTCCAAAAATTTTAAAAATTAAAACTTGTTTCTTTGTAACTTATAGGAACTGCTTAATGAAAATTGTTCACATTGATATTGGCATCGATAAGTGATTAGATGTATTGATCACAGTATTTTTTCATGACCTGAAATATTAGATATTTTGGGGATATAGTGTCCTTAACCTCTGGAGCACAGAATTAAAATTAACAATGGAAACAAATTAAAATAAATATATACCATTTAGTAGTTATGAAGAAGACAATGAAATATATGAATATAACCTATATATATGAATATACCTGAGAAGGGACAGGCTCTTCAACGCAACACAGTTTCTTGACTGCACTATATTTGTCAGTTCTTGCCAATGGAAAGATGATAACAACAATCTGTACATTATCCCTGATCGTCGTTCTTAACGATCTGATGTAACTATCAGTCCTGTCGTCTGGAATTGGAATGATGTTTGGCTTATTCATTTTAATACCCATTTGAGGTCCTACTTTTATCATCTGTTCAATAAATGATGAAACCATATCCATGTCTCTTCTGGTACAGACGACAGACCATGAGACAAAATTAACCTAGAAGGAGAAAGTGAAAAACATTTATCATTAAATAAAAATATAAGATTGAACATAATTGACTGGATAATAAAAAAAAAATTTATTGAAAATAATTTTTAATTGAACACTGTCAGTGGAAAGAGATGAAGACCATTTATAGTGAAGATTGAAACTCTGATAAATTGTTTATAATTATAGACCTTTGATTTTCAGAAATATTAACTTTAACGACAGTAAGTAGAGAAAATACCCACTGTAGTTTCAAATAACAGTTTTTGTTTAATTTATTGAGAAAACAATGATTTAATCTAGAATATCACAAGGTCATTTACTTTTCAGACGTCTCAGAGGATTATCGGGAACTGAAGAAGTAGCTAGGTTTGAAACTAGTGGGTTTGAGTGGGAATAAAATTTGGCATGAAAGGATTGATATCGGGTTCGGGCCAAACCAGCAACAGATGGGACATTGAGGTGATTATGAATAACTATATTAGTAACAAAGTAAGGACCATTGAGGATTTTATGAAGAATTTTGGATTGTAAGGATTAGAGGGAAATTCGATGGCTTAGTGGAGCCCCAAAGCTCTACTCCATAAGTCCAGATGGGTCTAATGATTGTCATGTATATGAGTCTTTTATATTAATAGGAATCTTGGAGCATTTGTCCAGTAAGTGTTGAAGTAGCCTGAAATGGCGAGCAGTTTCTTGTTGTTTCAGTCTAATATACATAGACTTTGAACTTAATATTTTTCTATGAAACCAATGAATGATAAATAGCGATTAAAGGTACTAGATAAATATAATACCTACAACTGAAATCGCTTTGTTTTTATTGGAAGCGTTGGACCAGTTTGCTTCTCGTGTTCCATGTACGGTAGCTCCACCACCAAATATTATGTCAATGGGGGGTATATTGCGACCCTGGAGAATCATGTAGGCATCATCTAGCGAGATACCCCAGTCGGAAAGAACTTTGGTCGCTTCAGCAGAAGCTATTTAAACAAATTAAAATTAAAATAAAACAAAACAATAACAATTATAAAAAAAAAGTTTAATAAAACCTTCATAATACCTTTAATATTATTAGTAAACTGGTTTATGGCATAATGCCTTTGGTTGGGCGAAATACTGATGCACTGAGTTATATCTTTCATAACTCTGTTATCGGCCCTCATTGTGTCTGATATTCCTGTTAAGAAGCACAGTTCAGGAACCAGAGAAACCAGTTGCTTTTCTTCCTGTTGAATAAATAAAGTTTAAAGCTATAAGCAAAATAATAAATACTTTATAATTTGTATTAAGTAACCTTCTGGCCAGATATATATTATGTTTCTTCTTCTGTTCATGCTTGATATTTTAAAGGAATAAAGTTACTTCTCTATTCTATTCTAATAATAAAAAACTATTTTTGCAATGAAAATTAAAATAAATACTAAATGAAGTGAAGTTATAAAGCCAAAAATATTTTTCTTCAGGGAATATTTTTAGAGTATACAAAAATTTATGTTCTATTTAAACAGTGAAAGTTGGTAGGGCTATCAAAAACTTTCTTACACGAAAAATTTTTATCTTGTGGTTAATATTTTTTAAGAACCTAATGACAAGTATATTACTAAACACAAATATCCTATACGTAATTTTTTTTAAAGCAGTGTAAATCAATCTTAAATTATTTTCCTTAGAGTAATGAATATTGCACTGTATTGTATTTAATAATTCCTTAACTTTTGTGAATTTAACCAATCTCAACACAGTAATTTCAACCAAACTTAACAATGAATAACAATTTAATATTTAATTATATGTTACAAGTTTATTCTAAAAAAAAAGAAAAGAAAAGGATTTAACTAATTCAATAGATCTATTGTGATATGTAATATAATTTCTTTTTAACAGATTAAAAATTAAAAGTTGAACATACCTTTCCTCTAACACGTGTTTTTACTCTGCTTTTGAGAAGTGGCTGATTTGTATCCATGATTCTTATATTATATTGATTCCTATAGTAGTCGACGTAGCTAACCTAGAAACAGTAGAGCATAAATGATAATAGTTATACATATAAATTATATAATGTATCAGTTTTTTCCTAAGGTCCTTAATTAAGGGTTTTAATAATCATTTAACAAGAATTAAATGAATATCAAGAACCAAAGGAAAAAAAACTTATATATAGAGTGTTTCAGGGTTAAATAACCAAAATGAAAATTTGAACTAAGAACCTCAAACCAAGAAAGAAATTTCCTATTGAGGCATGTCCGCAAACACTTTTTATTTAGGAGAAATTCACACCTAAAGATTTTCATGGTTGTGAATTATTTAGGCATAGTAAATAAATAAAACTTATTTTATGTGTTCCAAATACTTTATTAATTAAATATAAACATTAACATTCATATTAAATGTTCAAAGTGATTCCCTTGAGCATTAAGATAGACTTTCTTATATCTTTGTGAAGATATATCACTACAACTGAGAAGCAACATATGGTTTCAATTGGACGGTGTCCGGTACATTATGGAGGACCAGTGTCCTGTACATTACGGAGGAAGTTCAGGCCAGTGGCTCGGCCTGCTCGCTCTCCACACCTGACACCACAGTATTTTATCGTTTAGGGCGACATTAAACAAAAAATCTATGCAAGGTCAGTCAATTATCTTAATTCTTTACAAAGAAGGATAATTGAATCTTTTGAAACAATAACACATATCCAGTGCCGTTCAGCTACTGCTGCTGTTGAAGAAAGATGCTGAGTCTGATTTAATGCTAAAGGAAATCACTTTGATATGATAGTTAATATGAACATTAATGTTTAAATAGAATGAATAAAGTAGTTGAAACAAATAAATATTTTGTTTATTTACTATGCCTAAATAATTCATAACAATGAAAATATTTAAGTGGGAATATCTCCTAGACAAAGCGTTTTCGATTTTCAAACATATCTCTATAGGTTCTTTTCTTGTTTCGAGGTTCTTAGTTCAAATTTCCAGTTTGGCTTACTTAACACGTTGATTGCCATGACAATTTTTAGAAAATCTGGTCTAAAATGACAATTTGATTTAATCACATATTATTAAAAATTCTAATTCTTGTGCATAGTTATAATAAAAAAGCACAAAAATGTGATTTTTTAAAAAAAAGGTCTACGAATTAATTAGTAGTTGGCTTCTGTAACAGAAATCTCTTTGCAGAAGAGATTTTTTGTTCTTTTCCCAGAAGCCATCTATTAGCACTGATATATTTCGAGTTTAATCGTAGCTGCACAAAAATGGCAAGTAAACACAGGACGAGATAAGTTGTAGTTGGGGTCCTAGAAAAGAATGCAATCTACGAGTTATCTCGTAGTTGGCAGTCAACGTGTTAACCCTGAATATTAAATATATAAATAAATACGTACTCTTTCACCATTAGATTTTTCGAAAAAATCTGAGGGGCTTTCTTCAAAAGACACATCATCAATTCGGTAAACCTTGTTATTATACTTAGTAAGTGCAGATTGGCCAAGTATTAACTGAACAAATTCGTCTCTCCAGTGCTTTATGTTTGAGTTTTGAAGATCATCCCTGAAAATTGACATATTTCAATACTTTAAGCCAGTATTCATAATATACTATATTACTCTATAGAAATCCAGTACATTATACAGTTTCCTATATAGATATCTTACATTACACTTTGGCACCTTAGTAATACATAAATGTGTCTACAAAACTACTATTTTTCTGAAATGGATGAACAGCTATTATGTTTTTGTTTCACGAACATTGTGGCACTCAACATAGTTACAGGGAAACAATTAACTTGTAATTCAGGCAATGCAGACATAAGATCTTGTGACCATAAAATACAGTAGAACCTCGATTATCCGTCAGGGTAACCAAGATAGTGACGGATTTGGGAAATAGACAGATATGGGAGTGAGTTATATGTCTCATATATGATTCATATTCATATATATATATATATATATATATATATATATATATATATATATATATATATATATATATGTATATATATATAAATTGAACAACATATTTCAAACATTCTACATTATATATGCACTTGTAACTTTATTTACGTAATAATAAGGTATACATATGTAGTAAAAATGTTTTAAAAAAATAATAATTACATACATCGATGGCTAAAAGCACAATCATTATATGTCCAATTTATCCCTCTTGAGAAATTAATATCAATTTGTAGGTGGAGTTTAGCTCTTTCCTCGTGCACAAATGTAGTATGTCCCTTTTTAGTAATCATTAAATAATTTTATAGAAGGGACATACTCTATGGGTCCCCCACACGTTTTATATCATTAACTGTCGTCCGAGGAATTTGATGTATTTTTGCTAAGATTGAAGCACTTTCACCTTTACGTAAATGTTTTACAATTTCAAACTTAGTAGTGAGATCTAAACTCTTCCTTTGTCTTTTTTTCCGACATTATTGTACGTACTTTTAATAAAACGACAAGTACCCGTAAGACAAGAATGAAGACTGAAGGTAGTTCAACTCCGGAAGCTACATTAGGTAGAGATGAGAAGATAATTAATTTCTGAGAACTGTGTGCGAGGATGCCTAGGTTTTGAGTAAACAACAAATTCTAGAAAACGAAGTTGTTGAAGAGTTAATTTTCCATAACTGTGAATAATTAAAAGTGGTTTTTGTTCACATTGGCATTGATGATTGGAAACATTGATCATAGTATTTATTGATGACAATTTATCTACAATATTACCTAATTTTTAGGAGATTGTGTCCTTTACCTCCAGAGCATAGAATTACACTAATAAAAAATTTATTTTGTTTATTGATCATGATAAATATTTAAAAATGCGGATCACAAGTCAAGGAAAAAAAATTATATTACAGAAAAAGTTAATAATCTTATAAGGGTTGGAGAATGATCAAAGTGTTGATGACATTGATGTAATCTAAATATTATCATAAATAATTTACTATCATAATTAGGATCACTTACACTATAATCAATACCTTTTTTAAATGATATTAACAAAAATGTTTCTATTTTAATAACATATAAAATAAAAATTACTTAAATGAACTAAATTATTGTCCCTAACCGGTGGATAAGAAATGAGCTATTCTAAATATCCATTCGCCACAGATTTGAAACTCATTTGCTTTCAATATAGGGAAGAACAATGAGAAAAAATGTCTCAATCATCATATTTCTGTGCTTTAAATGATATTATAAAGATACTAAAATAAAACACAAAATTAAAATACTTACATCAATTGAAGAACAGTTTGATTTCTTAGAACTCTGTGAGAGGCATCACAACACAACATAATGCCACCTTCAAATTCATCGATTGCGGTAATGTAGCCTGGCCATACTTCAAGCCTAAAAAAGCGACAATATGATCATCAGGAAAAGGCTTAGTTATTGTTAATTAGTTAAATAATTAATAGCCATCTCTCATTTTTAATAATTATATTGTTTTAGAGATGCTGTATTGCCCATTGGACACAAAGAAGCGATAAAAATTCATAAAATTTCACTAACACATTATTTGTATATTGCAGCCAACCATTATACAAACTATATATTTTTTTATTAGCAATGTAATTAGTCTATATTACGTATTAGATACGTACAGAGTGCCAGCCAGCTACCGACCTAGAGTGATTACCCCAGTCAGTACGCAGTCGGCGCAGGATAGACTGTCATTCTCTCTCTATTATCTTTTCCTCTACCTTCTTCGTCTAAGAGAATCATCGAGACGGGCTCGAACGTTAGCTTCAGGAGCTACAAACTGCGAGAATTTGGAAAATAAATTTTTATCTCATTGGAGTTGGCAGGCAATATAAATTTACACATGGATTTGCAGGTACCTAATATTTTAAATTGATATTTTCAAGAAATATTTTTTTTATTTTCCTTTTTCATGTTTATAAATGTTTTTTTAATCAAGGTATTTATTTTTTAGATGAGTAGGTTTTTTTATGACTAAAAAGACTATTTATTCATTCTAATTAATTTCTATTTATTCGAATCTGTGGAACCGTAAATAATAGATTCAACTTACAAGTAAGAAATCCAAATAAGTCAAAAAAATAGAGATAATATTAATCAGGTATTATTGAATTTTATTGTTTACCAAAATATAAAGAAGCTCTAGAATTTATAATCAATTAAAGTTTAAACAGATTTTGAAAACTTTTTTACTTACTTTAAAGATCTTAAAGTGTAACAACTTAATTCTACAATTCAAGTATGAATAATAATAACAGAGGAAATCTAGTCGACTATATTGGAGAAGTTTGGTTCGATATGTATTCAAAGAGGAAACACATAAATAAATAGGAGACTGTGACGATAAGAAAACAGGAATTTTATCAGAATCAAGAATGATGTGAACATTATGTAAATATTTTTTTTAAATTAAAAAGGATTTAATTTGGGAACAGGAGGTATGGAAATTAGTAGGCCATAAAGCACGATGTTTCCTCATTCCCATATCGACCAAACTTCTCCAATATAAATATAAGAATAATAGTAATAAATAAAATATAAGTAACAAAAAATATAATCATATATTACATACTTATGTAACGGAATAGGCATTGCTGACTTCGGGTCAAAGAAATTTTTTCCATGAAGGGCTAAACCTAAAATAACCATGATCCTTCTAAAAAGAACGTTGTAAAGGTGTATCGCTTCTGGATCGCCTAATTTTCTTTCTTTTGTAAATGTAATTTTAACCACAACAACGCTGTTATCATGTTCTACAGTTGTTTTTAATGTAGTAACCTGACAAAGGAAAAAAAAGAAGGATATATATAAAAACACACTGCTTAAAATAAAATTATACTGACAATATTAAAATTAATATCTGATCTAAATACATGACAACTATTAAACTATAAATTAGTGGTTTCAAATGATTTTAATTATTGCTTATTACTTATTACAAAATATATAAAAAAATATTGGTCACCGAAAAAAAAAAAATTTGAAATGAATTCAAGGACAACTAGAATGATTATATATGTTGACATTGGAAAATAAAAAATTTAAGCGATTAAAAAAATTCTATTTTGTAACAAACCGGTTTTGAGCTATTTAAGAGCTATAATAAAGATCTTTATCCTTAATTATATATCTTTCACTATTTTACTTTTCTTTACTCTATATGTTATTATATTCTTGTTACTGTAATGTTTTTTAGATATTTTTTTGTTTTGTTTGCTTTTTCTCTCATAGCCCTGAATATGACCTACAAAAACGTCGACACAAATATAAATAGGTCTTGACTTATTTGGTGTTTCCTTGAATGCACCCCCTCCCCCCCAACTATCTCCATCCTCCAGACTTAATAAATGTTCTCTTTAATATTGATGGCTGTTTTATGATTTATTTTCAGAACTTAAGTGGGTCACTTGAAATTATCAAATGTGTCACTCTAGGTTGCTGACCTGTACCTATAAAGATTTTTGTTGATTATAATTGGCATTGATTCGTTTGTTTTGAGAGAACATTATTCTTCATAAAGTTAAGTTCAACATGATAGTCTGAACAAAAACACTAACTCTCTGAATGTCACACACATTCACAGTATTTTTCATTATTAAAATCAATTGGTAAGATGTATTGATAAATTAAAACAAAATGACTCAGGAAAGTAATATTTGTAAACAAACACGGGAGATAAATTGTTCCTCCTCTAATGTCATTTTTCTGATAGCCAATCTGCTGATGGTCAATTTTTTTTACTTGATTATGTATACAAATATGAAGAGAGAAAAAAAAATTGTTCCCACTATAGAGCTCACTATTCCAACTAATTAAAGTGATATAAAAATTAAATCTGTTAGTGTCTGGAAAGGTTTATTTTCCTTTAGTATAGTGAAAGCTACTAAACTATACTATAAATGATACTGAGTCAAAAAACCAATTTTACAAAAATGTAACATAGACCAAACATCCGAATAGCTGCTTCGGATTCTCTTTGATTTTATAGTTAAATAAAAAATAACTTTCTGCGATAAAATAATTAAACGGTTAACTAATAAATGATAAAATCAATTACTTTTTGGGGCCATTTTTAATTAAAATGGTAGGTAAATTATTAAATGACTAAATAGAATGCTACTTACTTTCTGCGGTAACTTAAATGGTAGATAAAGAACCATTCCATCAAACAGTCTGGTTTCTCCAATCACATTCTTGACAGTGTTTAATATCCCAAATTTAAGACTCCTCGATTCCACAGGGGGATCGTATTGAACATCATACTGAAATAGACCTTTGCCTTTTTCTACTTTGAGCTTGATGTAGTTCACTCCTACAGGCATTCTGAAAAATAATAAATAGAGAAAGAAAGTATGAAAACTTGGCATTAAAAATAACATAAAAAAAATCTGATATATGTTAAGAAACCACTCATTATTATTTTAAATCAACCTTAGGCCTGATTCATAAGAGAATTTGAAGCTAAGAGACCAAAAAGATATAACTCATAAGTTCTGTCTCTAGAGATTCCTCGGTAATAAGGAGAGAAAACAATCAGTGAGCACCATTTATTCATTGGTAGTCACTCCAGCCTTTTCTGTTTTATAAAAGTACACGATACTTGTTCAAATATTATTATTCCAAATTCAGGTTGTAAAATGCTAAATGAACATTTAAGCACATAGCTTTCATTAATGGGATGTATCAAAAGTTTGGCTAAGTCATGCATGTAACTTGATTAAGATTTATAAATATTTATTATAATTTTATTTCTATATTTTTGAAAATATTGTTTTTTTATTAATTGAACTGAAGAAGAATAAATATCTAATTCAAAATTTCTCACAAGAGTTTTATAGCAACTAACTTACATATTATTATTATACATGTTTTATTTATATTGCAAATCTTTTACAGGTATTTCATAAAAATTGTCTATTTCAAATATGTTTAATTTATTTTAATATCCTACTTAGATTCAATTGATTGCTATGTTGTTTTTAAGGTATTTCTGTCATCTGTCTATTTTCTTAACAGTAACGTCCTCTGTTACAGTGTTGACTGTTAATTGAAGTTTACTGTCGACTATTATTTATTTATTCTAAATTATAATAATATATATATAATATAATAATAATAACATAATATTTATAGTAATTTATATATATATATATATATATATATATATATATATATATATATATATATATATATATATATATATATAAAAGAGTGTCCCGACTGACAGACCACCGCAGAGCTAAAACAGCATAAGCTACAGACTTTAAATTTGGGACAGTAGGAACATTTTATCAGGTCAACGTGCACTACGAAAGGATTTTTGAAAATTCATCCTCTATGAGGTTGAAAAACTTTTGAAACAAAAATACGTCATTTTTTAAGAGAAATTTTGAAAATAAAATTTTAGGTTTAGCTTCTACATTTAAAATAAAGAATTACATGGTTTTTTATTTTTTGAAAATCAACCCCTAAAAGTGTAAAATAGGAGAAATTGTAACATGTTAAATTAGAGATGTGAAAATAAGTAAGCAGGCTTTACTTTTATATGAAAACTAGTATATAATATATAAAGATGCAATACATATAATATATAATTAGTATATAATATATAAATATGCAATACATATAATTGATAATTATACTTACTCCCTTCCGTATGTTCCCTTCATTACAACAGGTTTCTTTTCTGCTCCGACAGCGGATTCGGATAATGAAAGTTGAGACAACCGTCGTGCAATTGGCTCCACTTCAGAACTCGCTTCCCTGAAAAATCAGGACTATTAGAGATTTAAAAAAAATAATTATTTGAATCAACAACTGATATTCAATACTTAGTGCAACTAATTCACAAATTGTAGCATCTACAGTATAGTTTATAATTTTTGGTTTAGCTAAACATCTTTATTTATGATCAGAGAAGTTCAATACACAATCATTGATGTAAGCAACCAAATCAAATGTTCAAATCAATGTATACTATATATTTAAGAAGATAAATCTTATTTTGATAACAGGACCACATCAAACTTTTTTAATGGCATCTGTTCTACTGTTTGTCACTTCGAGTTGAGTTAAAGTTTTATCAGTTTATTCATTTCATTTTTAATATTTTCCAAAAATACAAGTTATCGCGAGCTTTAATGTTGGAAATAGAATGTAATTACGGGTAATGAGCAGATTTCAATAATCGTTTCATCAAAAAATAAAAGTATCAAATAACATTTCGAAGTGTAGATGATATATGTTTGTTGAAACGTTCATTTCTAGATGAAATGATTACCAAAATATAAACATTTCTCATAATTACATCATCTTTTCCAAACAAAGCTAATTATAACAAGTATTTTTGGAAAATATTAAAATGGAAAAGAATGAAAAGTTAAAACTTGTGATTTAACTTGAATCAACAACCAGTGTAGTAATTACCTTTTTAATAATTAAAGTTTCAAAAAATAAACAATAACTTAATTTTTTTAATTGAAACTCGGTGCAAAAACTTACGTAGCAGCGAAAGAAGCCAACAAAGCTCTTCCTCTTCCTGTAGGTTTCGGAGCTGCAATTTCCTCTTTGGGTTCTTCTCTTCTTCTTAATTCACCAGCGAGCAAAGCACTTCTACCCATTGGTTTTTTGGGGGCTTGACTAGCTGGCAGTGTATCTTGTTCATGCATGGATGATGATTGACGAGATGATGGCTCGGGTCGAGGGAGCGACTGAGCATGAGGTGAAGGCTGAGGTTGAGACTCGAGGAGCTTTCGTAAAGCTTCTCCCCGCCCAAGACGTCTGCCATCCATTTTGAAGCCAGAAAAATCTAGGGAAAAAATTAAAAGTTATTTTAATAAATTACAATAAATTTATATTTTGTTACTTGGAACACATATCAGTAAGTTTATTAGGTAATTAATACGCAGATTATTGCTCCGAGTTGATTATTGCCACAACGTTTTAACTTTTCATTCATTTCCCTTTTAATATTTTCCCAAAATACTAGTTATCATGGAATTTAGTATGAGAAATGTGCATACTTCGGTAATCATTTCATCAAGAATTAAACGTTTCAATGTGTTGAAACTTTTATTTTTTGATGAAATTATTCCGAAATCTATTCATTACCCATAATTACATTCTATTTTCCATAGTAAAGCTCATGATAACTAGTATTTTTGTAAAATATTAGAAATGAAGCGAATAAACAGTTAAAACTTGTAACTCAACTCGAAGCGACAACCTGCGGAACAGAAACTCTTTATTTTTTTGTATCCAAAAAAATAAGAATGAATAGCACATAACACCATATTAATATATAGCTTAAAATTTAATAATAACAAACAAAACTTAACATTTTATTTAAGAGGAGTACAACAGCTTATTTCAGCACTATTTATTTTATAATATAAATTTATGAGCATGCAGTTTAAACAATTTTAAAAAAATTAAAAAACAACTAAGAGCTTTGATATTTCCAAAATTAATCTGTACAGTTGAATCTCTACAATACTGACCGTAATAATCCAGATTATATTAGATTACTGGAGTTTAAGTAAAATCATGCAATTATAAGACACTAAATATACTCATAATTTATTGTTCTATATACCCAGATGTCAACTGTGAATGTGGAGTTTGACTGTTAGCTGAAGTAACAGAGTCTTTCAAATTATTATGGCCTAAACATTTTGGATTCTGGATTATTGTTGTCACATGTTTAGTAAGGTATTGTTGGCATTTCATAGGGAAGACATAACTAAACTTTAAAATGGAATATGAACTCAAAATAGAGAAATTTATGATATACCATTTTGATTTGGAGCTGAGGATAAAACAAATAAACGGATACTTTCTCAATTATCACCTCATTTTTGACACGGAACTATACAATTTTGTAAACTAAGCAAAACAGGTTAGCTTTGCACATTGTACACATTCAATAATAATAAAATAATGAAGATATAAAGCAGTCATGCTTTCATTTTTAATAATCATTATAAAAACTAAAACGTAAAACAGATTTGAGGCAATCAAGATAAGCTATTAGCTTAGTATTAACATTGGGTCACTATTAACATTGAATGGATGTTAATGGAAAAATCCAAACAAAAGGCATTGTTGGACAGGTGTTTTTGTATCATCATGTTTTTAAGATTCAAGTATATTTGGATTTTTCATTCGTGTTAATATTAATATTCTGCATATTGTTCATTGCATTGAACACAGTGTATTTTTTAAAAATATAACTAAAAATAAGAGCTTACTACCAATGACAATCTCAGCTAAAAAAAATTATTCACTGTAAAATATTTACCTAACTTGACAAGTACAAATTAATGACTAAATTCAATTAATAACTAAAATAGTAAATAATACCAAATTTTTAAATGTCTTATAACCTATTTGTTATAAAGATAACTTAAAAAAAAATAAAATGGAAAACAACAGAATAACAATAATTTTGTACATTCATATACCAATCATAAATCAACTATTTCACTTATAAAATAATCAATTTTACTCCTCGCAATAAAGTAATTCGTCTAAGCATCAAAATGAATTCAAATATATTAAATAAATGATATAATAGATTCTAATATTTACCAGTTTATACAATGTGACAGCCAGTCCGATTAATTTTAAAATAGTTAATTTAACAATCAACTAAAATAAAACTGCAAAGAAAGAGAAAATAACAGAACCTAAGAATTACTAAGCACAAGTTACGAATATGTTTGTAACCTTCCAATAAACAAGCTTGTGTTTCAATGCTAAATGAATATAATACTTGGAACTATTTAATTATTATCTTAACTATTTATTAACTCTCTAATTAATTAAAATTTGACTAAAATTAAAATTATCGAAATTAAACACATCAGAGTTGAGTGAATAAATCTTCACATAAACAAAGATTGGATATTTTGAGAAGAGAGCTTTACCAGATTGTATATCAAATTTAAGCCAATAAAAATACTAAATCTTTTGTAAACAAAATATTAATGCATTCAAAGTCTGTTTTTAGTAATAGGTTGAAGTTCAAGGATGGTTTTAACTAAATTTCGTTCACGCAGTAATAAATTGAGTCATTTTATTTTGAGGGGGGGGGGGGTCGAAACATATGTTAATATAATGGATTTTCGTTTATCCGGACTGTTCGGTTATTCGAAACTGGCTTAAAGATAAAAATATAGTAATTTAATTTGAATTACATAAATACTGTATTTAAATATGTATGTTCTGTAGAAGCGCAGCTGTTCTGCATATATTATGTAGCTTACAATATAAACTATAAACTAAATTAATATTTTTTTTTTCAATTTCTTTGATATTATAATTTATTAATCTTCCTGCATAAAATTAGTTACTAGAGCAAATTAATGCAGCTAAAAAAACGAATACAAGAGTTCAGAGGTATCGGCTAAAGGTCTGGAACAAATGTCTTCTGACAAGCAAAAGCTCCAGAATATTAAAATAAAATAAGTTTCTGAACAATTAATGCGTTTTCATGAAAAAGGTAGTGGGCAAAAAAAAATCATATTTAATTTTTTTCATAGAAAAGGTAGTTATGCCAATAAGATGGAAAAAAGAGTATGTCAGAACAGAATAGTTTAGTTTCTATGAACGGTGACAGTTTCTATTTTCCGTTTGAAACTTTCAATTTTTAAGTTTTTTTGTTTCTACTGTAAACTTATTTTTTCCTGACTTACTGCCATTTCCATTTCAACGCCTCAATTATTATTTAATTAAATACATTTTTATTAATAACTATAGATGCACTTATAAAGAAATTACCTTTTTTCTTTTGTTAGATAGCTTTTTTTAAAATTAATCTGAATCAGTTGATCTTCTGTAGTTAAAATATAACTTAACTAAGCTTACAGGACGGCTGAGCCTTGCAGTACAAGTTCTGTAACGGATATATGCCATTTTTTCACTTAAGTTTAGGGTGCTCCATACAAACTTGAATCCGCTAGTCCCTCAACTTGCTTCCCATAATATTCCTGATAACCCTCCGAGGCGTCTTAAAAGAAGATGGCCTCGAGACCTTCTACTATAGAACTTTTTGGAGTGCTATCAATGGATAGTTTCTCCACAAGTGTTTTTTTTTCATGTCCTTTGTTCATACAGCAGATTTACTTGATGTAAAATAATTTCAGTTGTAAATATCAATAAATTATTCTAAAAAAAAGAAAAAGTTTAGGGTAACCTGATGTGGTTATATGCCCATTATGTACTTAACTTCAGTGTAATTTGAAATGGCTTTATATATCTAAATATATCATTTTTCTACTTAATTTAAGTTTATTATATTTTAAGCTTAGAATAATTATACCTTTATTCTTTTTCCCAAAGAACTAAGTATTCATCATTCAAACATATTTTTCTTGCCTGCTCCAACAATGGCGGATCCACGGGGAGGGGGAGGGAGAAAATCTCCCCTCCAAAAAATAAAGAAACTATGACTAATTAAATTGTCAAATGCAATTTTATTCTTACGTTTATTATTGATAATTTTGCTTATAGATTTAAATAAAATAATTGTGTTATACTTTTATCGTTTTATTATTTTTTTAAACTTTATAAAATCTAAGGGGGGAGGTGGAGGGAAAAATTACGTCCTCATTCTGATAGAGCCCCTTCCCTTGATTCTCCTTCTTGTTGGTATTCTCTTCCCTCCCACATATTACATTTTGAAACCACACAGTCTTCCTATTATTATAACCAGGCATTTAATTATTTTTAAAGAACATAAAGTATGTGTTCTGACACTTTCTTAGAAGGCACATGGCACAATAGGCGGATCCAGGGGAGGGGGGACACGGGGGCACGTTTTTTGTGCATCTACTATGGAGATTCCATTACAGTATATACTTATAGGCAAATAACATGATCAAAGCTGTTAAAGTATATAAATAAAATAATAGCAAGGACATAAGTGAAACTCTTGTCCATTCCTAGCTGGAATTGCGAAATTTGTTCGTAGCGTCACTTTCAAGCACTTGCAAATGAAAGAGATGATAGATAATTAGCGTTGGCAGGTAAGAGCAGGTGCTGCCTCAGCGCTGAGTGCTGTCAGATCGCGACAGGTCATTGTAAGTTTTTTATGCGCTTGTTATAATTACGTAAAATAAAACACCCGGACCCGGGTTCGAATCACGGCCGGAGGCATATCTTTTCTCTTCAAATAAAAATAGTTAAAAATTAAAAACAAACTTGTCTTTGTAGCCCACTTCGTTTACAGTAATTTTAGCGAGTAACAAGTAATATTACTGTATATAATGAGTGATAAAGACAGAAAAATACAAAAGAGCATAAGTGCGTTTTTCTTAACAAAAAAACCAACGATGCAGGTGCAGATACAGGGAAGGAGATTGAATTTGGCGGTGTCCCATGTACATCCTTGGATGCGGCAACTACATCAATACCAACAAATCCATCAGTAGCAACGAGGGTGGATTTAGGGGGGAGGAGCAGGCCCCCCCAGACGGTTTTTTGTGTGGAGTGTGGAGAATCCATTGCAGTACATACTTGTAGGCAAGTCACCTGATCATAGTAGTTAAAATATATAAATAAAATCACAGAAAGAAAATGAGTGAAACTATTGTTTTCATATTTTAATAAACCTTTGAAAACTTTCTATAAACACTACAAGTTTATTTTTTTTTCTTATTTTCTTGCCCATCTGCCTGTTGTGCCCTCCACAGAAAAAAATCCTGGATCCACTCTTGTATGGAACCTAAGAAACCAATGATCCTTCTTACTCTTCAGTCAACTTGCCAAAGTAATGCCAGATATTAAACAAAACTTTTCAAAGATCTATTGTGTTTTTATTAATCCCAATTTATGAGTATTGAATAACTTTTAGTTTGCTTATACTGTACATATAATTATTGTGTTTATAATATTAGCTTCAACAATATGATGTAGTGTGATTAGTGGACGATGAAGAAACATTTTGGAATTGAAAACGAGTACTGGTTTTCAGTAGTTAGACAATAAATTAATCTATCAATATAAATAAGACCAAAATTAATGATTCTAATAAAGTAGTTTGCCTATCCTAGAGTACACCCTGCCCCTAATTAGTGGGTCTCTGTTTTTGGCCAGATCACCTTTAACCATTTATCTCTTAACACTATGTCCTTTCCAAGACCATTTTGGATGAATGAGAGAATCACTTGTAAAGCAATAGGTGCATTGTAAGAGAAGGGTATATACTGCAATACAATTGATTTATAGAAATGTGACTCTTGTGATGGTGCTCACTAATTCTCTTTGATTGGGTTAATTCGTTAGTATAAGTCAGTCTAGGTTGAGTGCCAGTACATGTTATGGTCAGCGGTGAGGCCAGCATATCAGTATGATTGAATTGAAAAGTGGGTTTATGCAGTGTTGGAGACTATCAAAGTATTTGATATGCCTCTGTTATTCAGAGTGGCTCAGATGACATACATTAAATTGAAAAAATAAGCATCTGTATAAATGTTCCATTTCAAATAACAGAATGAAAATTTCTTGAAATTATAAAATTAATCTTCATGCGGAAATTGTTGTTTGGAATTTCTTAGAAGAGTGTAAATTGGACTCTTCATCCATCTGCCACAAAGATGGCTTAAAAATCAGGTCGAAACATAGGCACAAACAAAATAAATCTAACGTATTTTTTTAATTCATCCATATAAAAGTATTTTGAAAATAATCATAAAAATAAAAATGATAACACTGAGGTTATTGATAAAAGAAAGCTTAAGGTGATGTTTTTATTACAATTGGTTGATTTATGGTATATTTTACCATTTTATTTAAACCAACAGAAGAGTTTAAGGTAAATCCTTCATTAAACAGTTTCGGATAAGATTGATGTACCTGATGATTAGTTAATAAAATAGATTAAAACCAATGTTTTTTTAAAGATGTTGTTTGTAAATTTATTAAAAAGTATGTTTTAAAATAAACAAAAATAGCTTACATGTAATTCCAAGTTTATCCTAAAATGTATAAAGCCAGATGCTTAAGAGAAAAAAATATTCAAAAAGAACATCTAGTAATTCCAACTCCATTTCTAAATAAGTTGAGGCTTAAATTCATTAAGAGATACAAAGTTCAAGATTTTTTTCAAACATTAAAAATATACGGGATGCTAAAAAGAAAATAAAGATTTTTATTACTATTATTTCATCTATTTCTGTAAATTATTATAAAGATCGATTGATTAATCCAGAAATTTAGGGCCTGCCATCATCAAAAACATAAACCTGTAAACCTATTATATAATTGTGATGATGTAGGTTATTCTGTGCTTTTGTTATAGAGTATAAATGTGGAAGATCCCAGCAACTTGACTTATACATTTGTTCGTTATAGAATGATAAATCTACAATCGTGTAATTTCCCTCAAAATAGCCCTGTTTATCTGAAGCAGTGTTTTTCTTCTGTTTTCTCATTTTCTTCTCAAATTAGTTTGAATAGTTTAACTTTATGATCAATTCTTTTGTCATATGGCACCTTCAATGTTCGTTTGTCCATATTTGACCTTTACCAAATAAGGATTCTAGATCTACAAGCCCATTTAATATTTACTATATAATAATATGTATGATTATTTATAATTCAAATTCTGAATAGTAGTCTTCCACAATACTTTAATGATTAATAAAATTATTTAGTTTTTTTCTCCTGCCTGATTGTCGGTTAAGCTTATCAAGTCTTTCTGCTGACAGAATATGATTACCTTTTTGCGATTTTAACTCCAGCTTAAAATATTGAAGTATTTGCTATGGTAGTAGGGTTTAAAAATTCTGATAAATATAAATGGATGGTATATTCATTGATTTATTAATATTTACAGACCTTTATTTGAAAAATAAGACTTGGAAGAAGAAATAGAATAAACTTCTTTATTATAAGCAAATAGATATATCTAATACATGATTGTAATGTAAACCTTAAAATACTATGATAAAAAAGACAATTTTTAATTTTATAAAAAAAAATAAAATTAATATTACTATAATTAGTTAATAATGATTACTTTCTACTTTCATGTTATTATAGGTACATGTTATAAGTAAGTAACAAACAACACTAAACATAATTGACACAGAAGATATTTTTATAACCATATAACTATGAGTTGCGTAAGGCCAATGTTCTAAAATCTGTCAACTTTTTATTTAACCTATAGATATTACAAAGTTAATGTAAGTAATGAGATATACAATGAAGGACACTATAAATTGCAAAGTAAATGCAATTAAATAAAGTTAGCGATTTAAAAATAAAATCGGTGGAATTTAGTAATTTTTTCTTGAATTAACATCTAAAAAAAAATTCTATCTGCAAGAGAAGGATAGTATCTCTTTCAATTCTGAGTAGAGAAAATAAAAGACTCAACACTTTGGGAAATTAGTACAAATATTCAAGGTTAAGTTAGTCAGTGATTAAGTGTAAATTTGTCTACTTGTCCTGTACAGCCTTAATCAATTTCAAAATATCAGAAACAATTATGTAAAACTATGATTAAAATAAAAATAAATTCTATAAAATTACTTTAATTAATGATGTACATAATAAATTAACAAATACTAATAATAATTAATTAGTGATATTCATGAAGTGAATACAATTCAAATAAACCCGTCAGTTATTAGGCCACAATTAAAATTTTAAGGTATAATATAGGTTAAGCATTAACAATATAAATTATTTCACAAATATTCTGTTTATGACGAGTAACTATTCCTCACACACACACCTGAAACTTTGCTCACCTCGCTTTGAAAACATAGGTTTAAGCAAGGATCAGGCGATGCATGGAAATAAACGTAATGACGCAAATAAACGTATCAGGCGATTATCTGGAAGTTTTTTGAGAATCACGCATGAGAAAAACACACCTGAAACTTTGCTCATCTTAATAAAAAGGATGAGCAATGATCCAGGCGTGCTCATATCATACTTAGTCATCTTCTGATGCTTATTCCATTTCTGGAGAAATATTTCAATCCTGCAAAGGTAGAATACATTAATATATTAAGGTATTATATAAAACAACGTAATGTAATTAATGTATTGCATGAAAAAATAATTAAAGAAAGAAAATACAGCAATAAGCTTGAATCTGCTTAAAAATAATGTTTATATAACATGTTTATATTATTTTTTATTATAATGTTTATATTATTTTAACTTAATTAAAAAAAAAATACAAAGTTATGATTCTCTAAATGCTCATTTCTCTCGCTCCTTGATAGTAAATCTAATATTGAATTATTATAAATTACTCTCTAATATTTTATGAACTTTAAAAAGGGAGCTGGTTTTGTATCTGACATAATATTTCTCAATATAATTGAGATTATTTTTATTAATTTTTTAAAACTAAAACCCACGTATACACACAGATGATGATTCCATTAACTGCTGCTTACAAACTTCTGATATAAACTATAGAACTAAAAAAAATATATATGTATTTACTTATAAATGGGTGTATTTATTGATGCATTTTATATTTGTTTAAAAATATACGTCATCATAAAAAAAGGACCTCTCTAGAATCAGCCAATAAGCCTGAGAGATATACATCACCTTCTCCTGTTTGAGCAAAAACCAAGGATTCTATTGTCAATAAAATGTATTCCAATTTACATATATACCCACAAACGCACACAAATATATATATATATATATATATATATATATATATATATATATTATTAATAATGGAAAATAGAGAAAAACAAATTATACAAAGAAACTACCTCATTACCATACTGTTCTATTGAAGAGTATAAAGTCAGCGACCAGAACAAAATGACATTGCATGACGTGTAGGAAATGGTAATGACCGACCAGCTCACTCGTTAACATAAACATCAACGTCTGGACGTGCCTACACATTTTTGACTAATTTACATTTCTAAGAAGTCATCCGTTGGTCGGTCACCTTAAAATTATTAGAAAAAAATGTATTAAAATAAAAACTATTAATAAGTAAATAAATCTAAAATTACAAGTTGAATAATATTAGTTAACCTTATATATGTTATATCTAGTATGTAGCTTTTTGGTCAGATATATATTATGTTTATCTTTCTGTTCACGTTTGTTGTTCTAAAGGGGCTTAGTCCCAGATTGAAGTTTGTTTTCTATTCTATTCTATTCTATATATGAGAAAGAAAATTATAAGATTTAATACAAGGTTAATTACTATTACTACTCCTTTTTAAAATCGATGAAGAAAGGATTGCATTTAAAAAAAAATGATCAAAAGTAATTTCTTGAATAAATGGAGTTGGCATTGAATATCAATTATATTGTTCAAACAAACAAACATTGATGAATTTCCTGAGTTAACATTCGATATGAAAATCAAATAGTCATTACATGAAGTGTAGCTTGCATTACTGTTGAGGTAGATATGCTTAAACCATTATTATATATTAAAATCAATACCACAAAAAAAAATTATGTAGAACACAGTAGCCACAAACTTATATTTTTAATGCCTTGATGATAATAAATGTAGCATTTATCAATATAACATATTTAAATAATATTCAATTATTGACTAATACTGCTTCCGAGGTATTAACTATGAAGTTTTGAATATTCTATACCCAGCAATAAAACTCTTGGAGTCACAATGTGGGTTGGAGCTGACAATATACCGAAGATCTTGTATTTCATCTATTGAGCTGATACTGTTTTCATCTTAAAAACCTAATTGTTAATGACATTAGTGTGAATTAATTGTTTTATCTAACTATCTAGTGTAGATTCATCATTGATTCACCAAAAGTGGTGAAAATCTATATTTCTCATATTTTTGGCCTCAAAAAATGGTCGAGAATTCATATGATTAATATAAGAAATTATGTTAATTCGTTTTCTTTAGGTTATCCTTTTGTAAATTTACAGTATATACACATATATTTTATACTTGTGCCTCTTGAGCTTCAGTCAGTTCTTTCAGCTTCTTTTTGGTAAAGTTCCTGACTGAAGCTCGAGAACCACAAGTATAAATTATTTATAACAGTCAAGAAAAGTAAAACCGATACTTACATCAAGAGTATGTATATTGATAAATCTATAGATAAATATATATATCCATATTCTTGTTCAGAACTGGATAAACAAATACAAAAATATTGAAAAATGAAATAATTGAAATCGAGAAGACTATAATAAAATAAAGGGTATCTGTTCCTCAGGTTGTCGCTTTGAGTTGCGTCACTTCTAGTTTTAACTTTTCATTCATTTCCCTTTTAATATTTTCCAAAAATACAAGTTGCATGAGCTTTAGTATGGAAAAGAGAATGGGAAATGTGTATAATACAGTGATTATTTCATCAAGAAATAGAAGTTTCAAATGACATTTCGAAGTATAGATGATCTATTTTTGAAGAAACGCTCATTTATAAATGAAATGATTATCTTATTAGTCACATTTCCCATAACTACATTCTCTTTTCCATATTAAAGCTCATGATAACTTTCATATTTGAGGAAATATTAAAAGGGAAACGAATGAACTGTTAAAACTAGTTATTCAACTCGAAGCAACAACCTGAAGAACAGGTACCCTTTAGTTTTATTATAGTGTTCTCGATTTAAATTATTTCATTTTTCAATATTTTTGTATCTTGTCTATCTTCTGAAGAAAAGCTGCAATGTGGGTCAAAATCTGGATTTCTAATAAATAGTTGGTAATTATTCAACTTGTAGCTTTTGTTAGCGGCCATTTTAGTGACGTCAGTGTTAGGTCTATTACTATTAAAGGACTTAATTTTTTGACCTCCTAAATGATAGGATTTAATAATAAGATCATTAATTCATAGAATAATTAAGTAAATGAGATCATCCGTTTTCTAGTGAAAAAAAACGTAAATTATAGATAAAAAAAAAAGAATTACAAGCGCAGAAATTACGTTAACCCGCAGAGAGAGAACTCTAGAGGAGCAGAAGGGAACTAAAGGGTAGTCATTTGCGCAAGTTAGGAGTTGGGAAGTTGGAAGTGGTACTCGGCCAACAAAGGAACGGACATGGCCGTGATGATTGAGCACGCTCTAACTAGAACGAGGGGGGGGGCAATTGTGGGGGGAATTCTGGGGGGGGGGGTCTCTAAAATCGATCTTAAATCAATAGTTGCTCCTTGTGGAAGAAGAAGCACTCTCCAAGGGCTAGGGGCGACCTCTCCACCTCCAAGCTCCTCTACTTCACTCCTTCCAAAGGGCGTCTTCTGGGGGAGAAGTCTTTAAAATAGAACTGAAGTAGTTCGTTTCAAGGAAATTCTCAGTCCTAGGAAACGGTAAGAAGTTCCCTTCTTTTACATGTGACGATCGATTCGACTTCTTAAGAAAGATGAATTATTAAAGCTACATTGGTCCAAACAAAAATAATAATAATTATAATAAAATAAAATAAATCGGATTCTCGACTATTAACTGGAAGACTTTTCAAATAATCAAGGAAGCTAAAATTAAACAATGTGAGGTACACAGTAGTGGAAAAAGATATGGACGAGCTGAAGATTACTTCAGGAGGTATTACAGCAGGATCAGGATCATTAATAAGGGGGAAATTAATCCTACGGACTAATGGATGTTAAGGAAACATAAACCAATTAGACGGGGGCAGCTTGGACAGAAAAAGGGAGAAGTAAAGCAGCAAAAAGCATTGTCCATAATATTTAATGGAAAAAAAAAAACAGTGTAAAAAATAATTACATCAGTCAGTTCGGAAATGAAACAGCTTGCTATCCCACAGGGAAAATTTTTAGATCAAATTTAGGAAAACTATCCGACGTTTTCCTAATGTACTTTACAAGTAAGAAGACAACATGAAAAAATGCGAGTCCCGTGGTTCGCGATAGGCTCCCAGGACAGAACAAAAATAAATCGTATTAAGTCGAGAATTATTCTTGAAAAAAAATACTATTAAGTTGTTAATGTAAAAGATTAAATTTATAAGTTTCCACCCGATCCAATCTATAAAACGATTACTAGACCGACATTCGATTTATCGATGAGTTGTAGACGCGTCTATAGGTTCCTACTCCGATAATTACTAGCTGTGTGAAAAGGGTGCTAAAGTAAACAAAGTACTGGCATTTGTTATTTTTTTAATTTATACTTACATAAGCTATGGATTTATCAATTATCTTTATTTGCTTAATATCTTGTCAAGATTTGTACTGTTTATTTACTTATTATTACTTTTTTTTTAAATATTTCTTTTTAAATTGTTTTTTGTCATTTTTTACACGCTTTATGATTTGTAACACAGCCTTCTGGCCAGATAAACATTATGTTTCTTTTTCTGTTCATATTTGTTATATTATAGTCCCATAGTCCCAGAATAAAGTTACTTTTCTATTCTATTCTATAAAAGGAAGGAGAAATACAGGCACGGTTAAAAGCAGGGTTTTCTAGTTATTTTTTGGTCTCGACACTACTAACCGGGCGCCTTTGGCCAATAATAAGGTCACGAGGCCATCTTCTTTTCAGACGCATCGGAAATTATAGAGAATCGAAGAAGTAGCTAGGTTTGAAACTATTGGATTTGAGTGGGAATACAGTTTGTCATGAAAGGACGGGCCGGGTTAAATCATCAACAAATGGAACATTCTGGTAATATTGGATATGGTAACAAATTAAGGAGCATCAAGGATTTTACGAAGGATTTTAGAAGGATGGATAGCCCCAAAGCTCTACTCCGCAAGTCCAATAGGTTTTATAAGTCATGTATGCAAGTGTTTCGCAATTAATAAGGAGCTTAGAACTTTGTCTAGTACGTGTTAAAGTAGCCTGAAACGGCGATACATTAAAATAAAAATGAAATTGATCTAACATGCCAAAATAATAATAAGAATTGATGCTTGAGAT